>PVKZ01003673.1:0-23543 GCA_004027375.1 Macroglossus sobrinus | reverse complement strand
GAGACAACATCTGGACCTGAAGGAGCTATTGTATTGGGGTGGTGGATGTTCTCCATGACAACTCATACAGAGAGATGGCAAAGGAAGGGATTTGTTATTGCTTACCATGTCTTGCCTCTATAGAAGATTCTGAAACTAGCACAACTTTGGCCATTGTAGCAGAGGCAGAAGGTCATAAAGACTAAGGCTAACATGTGTTAGTAGCTTAGTAGCCAATGAAAGCTAAATTGTTCAAGAAATTAAAAAAAGTTCTATCTCTTATACATTTGAAAATGTGGATTGTAATTCATACCCACTACAGATATGCACATGCATATGTGCATATAGTTATTTATATTTTACATTCATACTTGTGCATGCACAACACACACAATTCAGGGTATCCTGCCAGAAATGGCATTTGTTTTTTTCTCTCTTCTCTAGGAGGAGAAATACCCACAAATCAATCACCTTGAATCCTTAGTGTAGCTCCACTAGGGTAGACTCTTTAGCATTTTTGTGAAGTCACCAGTACAAGGAAAATGCTATCTTGAGATAGAAAGGTGACAGCCCTGTTGTAAAAGAGCATTTATCACATTCTCAAAGAAGTTCAGAGGTCAAACAATATATAATATTACTAAAGATCATTGTTAAAGTAATGTTAACATTTCCCCATTGCTGATATATTTTTGCTAATAGGAGAGCTGACATACAGTTTTATGGTAAATTAAGAATGATAAAACTAGTGTTATCTCATTAACAATGACAAATTGACTTGATGACAGCCAGTGGCTAGTGATTTCCATAGCAGGGCATGACTATTTTTTAAAAAAATGATTCTTAAAGTCAACCCAGAGATCCTCATGTGCAGCATGGAGCACAAATCCTCAGAGATTATGGTCTTTAATTCCTATGAGAAAAAGATAAAAATGAGAAATAATTAAGAAAATTTGCTGAAAAAGAAAGCTGTTTGAAACTTGGAATTATTATCTTCCTCACTATTGTATTCTTCCCCTTTGCTCTTCTTCTTGTCTGAATGTAGCTGAGATGTCTTCTAAAAGAGACATAATCTCTATTGTACCAGCAGTATTGCAACCTTGAAGACAAAGCTACTCGGTAAGAGAGGGAAAGGTAGAAGACAGAAGGGAATTGCATTCTTGATAACTCCCTTAAGCAGTTGATAGTTGTCCATGACTGCCTACCTTTAGACTTCTTGTTACAAGAGAAATATAATCTTAAATAACTGTGGTTGGGTTTTCTGCTCTTTGCAGTTGAATGCCTCCCTAACTCAAATCTGTGTGCACAACTGTGACTGGCTAATATCTTAAAGAACAATATCCACAATATACACGGGGCTTATTTTTATTAATAGTAAATGTAATCACCATTTCAGTAAACTGTCGTGGTAATTTTGAAGATGTTGGTCAAGCCCTTGTTTATTGGAATTGAATCATCACTACATTTACTCACAGTGGGGCTGTATAAGAGCTCATGCTAGGAGCGGAGGCGCCAATTCTGCCATTATCTTGTTGTTCATTTGTGCTTGCAGTATTAGTATTATCTTTTGATCAGAGAAAATTTTTTTTGTAGAAATCTCTAAAAGTCACTTTTGTATTTTATGAAAATCCATTTAATTAAAAAATTGTAATGTAAACTTCCAGGTAATCAGAATCACATAAAAAGCAAAAGAGGCTTCTAATCTAAAAGCAAACAAAGGAGATTCCCAATGTGTCAACCCCCCTTCTCTACTCGACATGAAAATCTTTCCCTTCCTCAGGACCTGGTAGGCCATATTCAATGTGCAGATTAGCAAACGCAACACCGTTAGTACGAATGCTAACTAGCAATATAGCTTATTTATTTTAGAAATTAAAATAAATATAGATTATGGTGATAGATATTCTAAAAGGATATTCAAAGAATCTTCTGTTAAAATACAGCTAGATTTTGGATAAATTCTCCCCTTCTGAATTATTTTTGATCCATTACTAGGCTTGCAAGAAAGTCTGGATCTAAGGCTAGGCAGAGTTCTAAGACTTGGCACCAAAAGCACAATCCATAAGGAGAAACAAAATAAATTGAACTACATTAAATTAAACACTTTGCTCTGCCAAAAACCCTATTATGAAGATGAAAAGTCAGGCAAAAGACTGGGAGAAAATATTTGCAAACCACATATCTGACAAAGAATTAGAATCTAGAATATATAAATAACTCAAAACCCAGCAGTCAAAAACAAACAATTCAATTAGAAAATGCTCAAAAAACATGATAAGACAGCTCACTGGAGAAGACGCACAGATGGCAAATGAAAAGATGTTCAGCATCATTAGCCAGTAGGGAAATGCAAATTAAAACCAAAATGAAACATCACTATACCATTTAGAATGGCTAAAATAAAAATAGTGGCAACCCCAAATGCTGGTGACAACGAAAAGACACTGGATCACTCACTCATAAGTTGCTGGTATAATATAAAATGGTACAGCCACTCTGCAAAAACAGGTAGTTTCTTTAAAAAGTTAAAATAAAAAAACAAGAAACAAAAAAACTAAACATGCAATTACCATGTGACCTAGGAGTTATACTCTTAGGCATTTATTCAAGAAAAATGAGAACTTATGTTCATACAAAATTCTATATATGAATATTTATGCAGCTTTATTTATAATAGCTCAAAACTAGAAAGAATATGTCCTTCAACAGGTGAATGGTTAAACAAACTGGAGTACATGTATACCATAGAATACTATGCAGCATTAAAAAGAAATAGACCACTGATACACACAATGATCTGGATGAATCTTCAGAGAATTATACTGAATGAAAAAAGTCAATCCCCTTAAATGACATAATGTATGAATCCTTTTTTATAAAATTTAAAATGACAAAATCATAAAAATGGAGAACAGATAAGTACTAGGGGTTAAGAGGAGATAGGGATAAAAAGGAAGTGATTGTGACTATAAAAGAGCAACATGAGAGATTTTTGTCGTGATAGAGATGTTCTGTATCTGACTGTATCAATCTCAGAATCCTGGTTTTGAAATTTTACTATAGTATTACAAGATGTTACCATTAGTAGAAACTGATGGGATATCTCTATATTATTTCATGCATCTGCATATGAGTCTATAATTATCTCAAAATATAAAGTTTAATTTAAAAATAAATAAATTAATAAAACAGAGTTTTGAAACCAGAAAATGAATTATAAGTAAATGTGGAAGTTAAGATTGCCCAGTAAATGCCATTTAAATGCTAGATTTAGATTCCCAAGGATATCAGATATTTTTTAGTTTTCTGATACAGAGTATAAAATGGCTATATAATGAAGGATTAAACTTGGTAAAGATGAAAATAAAAATAAGAAAAGGATAAGAATGTAAAATGACAAGACTATAAAATGAAACAGACAGGAATTATAGAAATAACAACTGTAATGTTTAAGTTAAAAAATCAGTGAATCACTGCTTGTTCTGCATTATTTGAAGGTTTAGCCAGAAAAATATGGTATAAAAAAAAAGAAAAAGAAGATACAAGGATGGGAACAGAAGAAGCAACACTCATTATTTTCTGGTGATATGATTTTATACATAAAACACACAAAAGAACTCAGAGAAAAATTATTAGTATTAATGAGGGTTTTATAAAGTGGCTAGAATATAGCTCGATATACAAACAAAATCAGATGCATTTTTAGAAGCCAACAATAAATAGAAAAAGTAATTTTAAAAAGATAAACTTACCAAAAAAATTATAATCATTTTTTCAATTAAAAAAATAAATTAAAGAATTTAAAAGAAGAAATACATTTACAATAGTAAAAAAAAAATGCCTCAAAATAAATGTAACAAGATCTTATAGAACTTTTATACAGAAAAATTTTAAACCTTGAGAAAAAAAAGAGTAAAACAAATGATCATGACACTCAATATCAACAGTTCTATACCTTCTCTCCTCTTCCAAGTAATGCACTTGCTTTCTACTTCACTGGGAAGAATGTATCAGAGAACTTCTAATAACTCATACAAATATCAAAATTTTAGCAACAGTTTTATGGGACTATATATAAAAGTTGTTGTATATATGCTTTTTTATGTCAGAAGCAATGGTATTTGTTGGATTCCTTCTCCTTTGTAATTTTTCAGACTGTCTTCAGTTTAGGCCAGGTGTAGCTGACCAATCTGTGGGCAGAGAAGAGAGTTTCCCATACTTGCTCAAAGTGGGACCTGGTTTCCCAGACATCGTAATTTCCATTCAGAGGTGTTAAGAAAGTGTTTACCCCTGCTTCCATCTGCAGAGAGGATGGCGTCTATCCCTCTATATTCCTTAACTTCACAGCCTCGTCACTACCATTCACCAGACTAAGCTCATTATAACCTTTACCTATGTTTATGTCCATTTCCATCAGTGATTCCAGATTCCTAGGTCACCCTTCATCTCTTGTGATTGAAATTCACCCATAGCTCAACACACCCTTTTATGTCCCCATCTCCTATCCCTCTCCAACAGATGGAATCTTGACATTGTGTCTTCTGAAACTCATCAGCAAAATTACACCTTAGACCTCATCTCTGAACATATTTTTACTTTTATGCTTTCAGGAAACCTAAATTTCCCCTTAATGGCCTGTTTCTCCTACAGTCCTCTTATATGGTAGCTCCCCCTTCCCCTACAGCCATTTAACCTCTGGGCCTAAAGGCTGTGAGTGTCTTTCTTGCTATTCACTTTTTCTTTCAGATCATTTTTTATTTCTTTCCTTCCCCTGCCTAAAATGTCCTAGCTTTAAAAAACATATTACCTTCTTTGAGCCCTCATGATTACAGCCATCTATTGACCCTTAGAGTTATTTCACCTTATTTCTAATTAATTTTGGCATCTGATTTTCTGTCACTCTATTCAACATTACCTTTGTCTTAATTCTTAACAATTTTAATATTATATAGATAATATGTCCTACAGTATAAACTCATTTCATTTACTATCTTTCTTTCTATTGCCTTGTCTTTCATCTTAACTTTTATGTTTGCTATAATCACATACCTTAGACCTTGACATTACCAATAGCTTCAGCTGTAATATTTCTGGCTCTTTGACTTCAGGCACATGGTAGACTCAAACTTTCCTCTCCCACTGAAGTTAAGCATGGTGATGAGGCCTCTTGGTCAATGAAATGGGCAACAGAAATTTATGTTGAAGACTTTTATTTCTCTTCCCACTGGCATGATGATCAGCAACATTTAAAATGATGGTTGCCTTGTCAGTCTGGGACCATAAGTGTTCATTAATGATAAGCAGAGCCCTCTTGCTGACTTGGTTGGATTTGAAGCTTGAATAAGAACGAAACTTTTATTACTTAAAGCTGTTGAGAATTTGGATGTGTTTATTGCTGTAGCATTTTATGCTTGCTTCCCTTTCTCAGCCATTCTTCCAATCTTTCCATATCCTTTAGTACTCAGATCCGAACAAACCTCTATGAATGTTAGAGAACAAAAACTGATACATGGGAACTCTTTGCAACTTTTTTTTTTGAAAATTTAAAACTATCCTAAATAGTTTATTAAAATTAATATAAGGAAGTAATGTCATTAAATGTTGGACTAGGAAACTTTACGCTTTCATTCCTCCACAGAAACTTTTTTTAAAAAACTAGGGACTGGCTAAAATAACTTTGTATGAACTCTGGAAAGCAGGTGAAGTCTGCAGCAACCAAAGGAATATTTAATACAGCAAAGTCACACTCAAAACAGCAGAAAATTTCAAGGTGTTTTTACTTGTCCTTAACCCACCCCCTTAACCAGTATAATAAGGAAGAAGTAGCTGAGTTTTGGTCTCCACCTTGGAATTGAAGAAGCAAAGTAAGAATTATTTTCTGTGCTATAACCTGTCTGTAGGATGCCCAAAGGACTGGTTTCTGTTTTGCCCGATTCAGAGTTCAGTGAGAAAAGATTGCATAACTTGGATTTCATGTTGAAAAAGGCCATAAAGGCATTGGAAGACACTGTGGCATGTGAAAGTTACAGGGGGACTGCAGATCTTCATATGCCTGAGACAAGATATTACTGATAGAAGAATATAATAGAGCATCTAAGGTTTCGAGAAGAAATTAGGAGTGAGATATTTGGGAAATTAAGACATATAAAAGTAGTCAAGTATATGAAGAAAAAAAATAATAAAGTACACATATTTATCCTCTCCCTGACAAGCCTATGGATAATGTATGCTAAGAAAAAACCTGAGAAAACCTTGGGTTTTAACTCTAAGCTAATCCCAAGGCTCAGAACAAGCCTTGCTAACTAGTAAAGGTATTTCCCTATTTCTCCCTCCATCTGAAAGGAGTGGTTGTTATTTCAACTGCTCCATTTTCAACAAAAGATCACAAGGCATTCAAAGAAACGAAAAACATGGCCCATAAAAGGACCAAAATAAATCTTCAGATATTATTCCCAAAGAAACATAAGCACCAGACTTTCCAGATAAAGATTTTAAAACAATTGTCTTAAATATGCTGAAGAGTTAACAGAAAAGACAAAAAAGAACTTAAGCATATCAGGAAAAAAATATATGAACAAAATGAGAATATTAACAAAGAGATGTAAATGATAATAAACAAGAACCAAACAGAAATTCTGGAGCTGAAAAATACAATAATGAATTTTAAAAATTTTCTAGAGGGGTATCACATCAGACTTGAATGGACAGAAGAAAGAATCAGAAAATAAAATACAAGTAATCTGAAATGAGAAAATCTAAACATCAAAAAGAAAAATAATAGCGAAAAGTGAATAGAGTCTAAAGGATTCATAAAACTCCATGAAACAGATCAACATATACATAGTGAAGTCTCAGAAGAAAAGTATAGAAAGGAGCTGAGTGATTATTTGAAAAAATAATGGTGAAAAGTTCTCAGATTTGAGGATAGACATGAATTAACAAATCTATAAACCTGAACAAACTTAAACAATTTTTTTGTTAATTTATTGATTAAAAAAATAAGTTAATAAGAACACTGAATGTTAAAAACATACCAAAGAGTGTAGAATTAAAAAGTAAGTCATTTTCCCACCCTGTTTTCCAGTTCCCAGTTCCCCTTACAGAGATCTTCACTCTTAACTCCTTTCCTTTCAGAGATGGTCACTTTATTCATAAGGAAATTCATATGTATAAGTGTTGTACACAAAAGGTAGCTTGCTATAAAAGCTTCTATGTATTGCTTTTTTCACTGAGCTCTACATTTTGCATCTACCTCAAAATTTCCCCCAGCTTTATTGACATATAATAAATAAGTAGTTGCATATATTTACATTGTACAATTCAATTAATTTTTTCAATTATAGTTGGTACACAATAATATATCAGTTTCAGATGTACAACCTAGTAATCAGAGATCCACATAACTTACAACGTGGTCACCCCATTAAATCTAGTATCCCTCTTCTTCCTTACATATTTATTACATTATTAACCATCTTCCACATGCTACATTCTACCTCTCCATGTCTATTGTGCAACTATACATTTGTAGCTCTTAATCTCTTTGCCCTTTTTTCCCACTCCAACCCACCTCCCATCTAGTAGCCCTTAAAATATTCTCTGTATCTATAAGTTTATTATTGCTTTTGTTGTTTATTTGTCCTTTAGAGTCCACATGTACTTCTCCTTTTGTTGTAGTTGTTGACGACTTTGTTCTTTAGATTCCACATGTATGTGAAATCATGTGATATTCGTCTTTCTCTATCTGACTCATTTCATTCAGCATAATACCTTCTAGGTCCATTAAGGCAATATCTTTCTTCATTCCTTTCCTTTTAGCCTGTGTGTATCTTTTAATCTGAAGTGAGTCTCTTTTAGGCACCACATTTAGGGCTCCTGTTTCTTTATCCATTCAGTTACTCTATCTTTTGGTTGGAGCACTTAATTCTTTTGCCATTAGAGGTACTTGTTGATAGGAATGTATTTATTGACATTCTTTATTCTTGTTTTTGATACATGTTTTTTCTTCTTAAAGAAGTCACTCCAACATTCCCTGTAATACTGGCCTAGTGATGATATATTCCTTTATCTTATTCTTGTGTATGAAACTCTTTATCTGTCATTTGATTCTAAAAGAGCTTTGCTGGGTGAAGTATTCTTGGTTATAGATCTTGGGTTCTCATCACTTTGAATGTTATGAGAACCCTTCTGTCCTGCATTGTTTCTTTTGAGAAATCACCTGCCAGTCTTATGAGTGCGCCCTTACAGGTAACTAACTGCTTTTCTCTTGCTGCTTTTAAGATTCTCTCTTTGGTATTTTAATTATGATGTGTCTTTGGGTTCCTGGTTTGGGGACTCTCTGAGCTTCCTGGGGTTTTATGTCTATTTCTTTCACCAGGTTAAGGAAGTTTTCCATCATTATTTCTTTAACTGGGTCTTCATTGTCTTGTTTTCTTTCAGGTAACCCTATAACATGGATATTTTCACATTTAATAGTGTCCCATGGGCTCCTTAAATTCTTATTATAGTCTTGGCTTCTTTTTCTTGCCATTCTAATTGAGTGTCCTTGGATTCTCTATTCTCTATATTGGTGATTTAATCCTCTTCTTTAGCCACGCTATGTATTTCCACTAATACACTCTTCATCTCAGAAAATATGTTCTTCATTTCTGACCATCTCCCTTTTATAATTTCTATTTCCATTTTTTATGTTTTTATGTCATTGTTAAAGTTCTCACTAAATTCTTCTACACTCCACCTAAGTTCATTGAGCATCTTTATAACCTGTCTTTTGAACTCTGCATCTGTTAGATCCATTATTTCTGGATCTCTTTTCTGTTCTGTTATATGATTTCAGCTTCTCTGTCTTCCCATTTTGGCTGCCTTTCTGTGTCTGTTTCTATGTATTAAAAAAAAGCTCTTAAGTCTCCCGGTCTTATTAGTGTGGATTTGTGTAGTAGTTGTCCAGTGTCACAGTCCTGAGAGGGGTTCATCTGTAGGCCAAATTGAGCCCCAGCCTGCGTCCCTCTGGGGCCACCTGTTAAGATTCAGCAAGCAATTCACAGATGCTATGTTTATAGTTGCCTCAAAAGGCCATGCCAGAAACCGAGGCCAGCTGCCACCAGTGTGAGTCTAGGCACTATTCAGCAAGGAGCACTTGACTTACTGAGGATACACCTGGATGCTGCTTGAGTGGGGGGCTGTGAGTTGGGAAAGGCAGAGTTTCAGGGAATCCTCTGGGTCAAGCGACCTCTGTTGTCCAGTTTGATGAAGTCTCAGCTATAGCAGTGCTGAGTCTACACACTGGGAAGGTGGAGGGCTCAACAGAAGAAAAATGGATACCACTGGCACTTCTGTAAAGAGTGAGTTTTGCCTTGGCCTTCACTCTGACAACTCAGTGTCACCCTGTAAGTCCCTATGCAGCCTAACTGGCACTGGTGTTCAGAACAAGCAGATCCATCACCGCAAAGTTTGCTTGTGGATACAGCCCCTTTAAGAGAAGTCTGCAGCTGTCATTGCTGCAACCTGTGTCACACTCAGCCACTTGGGACTGGGAAGCCTCATGTCCTTGCCCCATCCTACTTTCTGCTGTTGCAGGGTGATTTCTTCAATTTCTTTGATTTCTTCCTAGTTTTATAGCTTGTTCATCTAGATCCCAGGCAATTTTTCCTTGATGTTTGCTCCTTGCTTCTGTCACAACTTTGATTTGGTTGCCAGAGGAATAAACAGAGCCTCTATCATTTATGCCATGTTTATGCCTCTCAACAAACTTCTGAAAGAGACACATACCAAGATACATTACATTTAAACTTTGAAAGATAAGGACAAAGAGAATCTTGAAAGCAGAAAAAGAAAAGTATGTACAAGAGATTTTCAATAAGATTATTAGAGAATTATTCAGCAGAAACCTGGCATACCAGAAGACAGTGGCATGATATCTTTAAAGTACGAAAAGAAACAAAAATATGTCAGCTGAGAAGTCTATATTGGCAAAACTAGTATTTAAAAATGAAGAAGAAATTAAGACATTCCCAGGTAAACACAAGCTAAAGAAGTTCATTATCACTAGATCTACCTTGCAAGAAATGCTAAATAAATTTTTTAAAGTTGAATTGAAAAGATGCTAAACATTTACTTGAAGCCATACAAAAATATGAAGTTCTCTAGTAAAGGTTAATACATGAAAATATCTAAGGCCAATATTATTATAATTTTAGGTTTTAACTTCATTTTCTACAGAATTTAAAAGACAAATCCAAAAAATAATTATAAATCTAGGTTAATGGGTACATAATATATAAAGATAAAATTTGTGATATCAATAATATAAGGGAAGGTGGAGTGTAGCTGTAAAAAAGTAGAGTTTTTGTATGCAACTGAAGTTAAGTTGGTTGTTATAACTAAGATGTTATGTGTGATCCCACAAGAAACAAAAGAAAAATATCTATAGATTTTACACAAAAGAAAATGAGAAAGAAATAAAAATATGTCACTATAAAATTCAATTAAACACAGAAAAGGTAATAATGAAAGAATTGAAGGACAAAAACTACAATATACATAGGAGACAAATAAAAATTGACAAAAGTAAATCTTTTTTGAGTAGTAATTACTTTAAATGTAAATGAATCAAAGTCATTATCAAAAGACATAGTTGAAACAATGGATTAAAAAAACAGAATCTATATGATACCTATAGGAGACTCACTTTAGATCTAAGGACCATTTAAGCTGAAAATTAAAAGATGGAAAAACATATTTCATGCAACTTGTTACCAAAAGAAAGCAGAGGTGGCTTTACTAATAGCAGAACAAATAGACTTAAAGTCAAAAACTGTTACAAGAGACAAAGAAGGACATTATATAAAAATATAAAAATTTGAAAGTCAATTTACCAAGACTATCTGAAAAATATAAACAATATGCAACAAACATTAAATTCCAAAGTATATGAAGCATATACTGATAGAACTGAAGAGACAAATAAACAGCTCTACAATAACAGTAGGAGACTAATATATCCCACTTTTACTAATAGGTAGAAAAACCAGAACCAGAGAGAAGACCAGTAAAGGAAGAGAAGACTTAAACGACACTACAGAGCAAACAGACCTAACAAACGTATCAGAACACACCACTTCGTAAGAGCAGAATATACATTTTTTTCAAGAGAACTTGGAATAGTCTCCAAGATAAGCTACATGTTAAGCCATAAAACAAGTCTTAATAAACTTAATAAAATTTAAATAATACCAAATATATTTTCTACCTATAATAAAATAAACTAAGAATCAACACCAGAAGAAAACTGGAATTTTCACAATTATGTGGAAATTAAATAGCACACTCTGAACCACTAATGAATAAAATAAGAAATCACAGGTAAATTAGAATGTATCTTGAGGTAAATGAAAATGAAAGCATAACATATTTAAACTTATGGCATGCATCAAAAGCATTACTAAGAGAAAAATTTGTAACTGTAAACACATAAAAAATGAAAGATCTTAACAACCTAACTTAAGGAACTTAAAAAAAGAAGAAAAGAAACTAAATCAAAGCTAGCAATAGGAAAAAAAATAAAGATTAGAGATAAATAAAATGGAGAATATAAAAAAAATAAAAATAAAACTAAGAGTTAGTTTTACATAAAGATCAACAAAATTGACAAATCTTTAGCTATATTAACTAAGAAAAAAGAGAGAAAATTCAAATAACTAAAATTAAAAATGAAAGAACACTACTATTAATTTTATAGAAATAAAAAATTATGAGAGTACTGTGAATAACTGTACACCAACAAATTGGATAACCTAGATAAAATGAACAAAGTCATAGACACATAATATACTAAGACTGAATCATGAAGAAATAGAAAAGCTAAATAGATCTGTAACTCATAATAAAATTAAATCGGTAATAATAACAAACAGCAACAACAAAAAACTCCCAACAAAGAAAAGTGCAGGATCACATGGCTTCAATGTTGAATTCTACCAAACATTTGAGAAAGGATTAACAGCAATCTATCTCAAACTAGTTCAAAAAGTCGAATAGAAGGAAACACATTCTAACTGATTCTATGAGGTCAGCACCAGATACCTAATACCAGAACCAGAAAAAAACACTACAAGAAATCAAAATTACAAACCAATATCCTGATCAATACTTATGTCAAAATGCTCAGCAAAGTACTAACAAAAGCTAATTCAAGAGCATATTAAAGTGATTATGCACCATGATCAAATGGGATTTACTACTGGAATGCAAGGATGGTTCAACATATAAATATCAATCAATGTAATACACAACATTAACAGAATGAAGAAAAATAAACACACATAATCATCTCAATTGATAAAGAAAGCATTTGGAAAAAATTCAATATTTCTTCATAATGAAAATACTCAAAGAACTAAAAATAAAAGGAAACTATCTCAACACAAAGATCATGTATGAAAAACTCACAGCAACACTTCCAATAAAGGCCTAATATACAAAATATACAAAGAACTCATGCAACTTAATAACAATTAAAAAAAACGATCCAATCAAAAAATGGCCAGAGTACTTGAATAGACGCTTCTTCCTAGAGGACATACATATGGCCAACAAACTTCTAAAAGGATGCTCCACATCACTAGCTATTAGGGAAATGCAAATCAAAACCACAATGAGATACCATCTCACACATGTTAGAATAGCTATTATCAACAGGACAAGTAATAACAAGAGTTAGACAGGATGTGGAGCAAAAGCAACCCTCATATATTGTTGGTATGTCTGAAAATTGATATAGCCACTATGGAAAAGAATATGGAGGTTCCTCAAAAAATTAAGAATTGATCTACCATATGATCCAGCTATCCCTTTACTGGGCATTTACCCCAAAGACATGAAAACACATGATGTTTGCACATTAATGTTCATAGCAACATGATTCACGTTGGCCAGGACATGGAAGCAACTGAAATGTTCTACAATAAATGATTTGGTAAAGAAGCCGTGGTACATATATGCAATCAAATATTACTCAGATATAAAAAGAGATGAAATACTGCCATTTGTGACAACATGGATGGACCTTGATATAATAATGCTAAGCAAAATAAGCTAGACAGAAAAAGTTGAAAACCACATGATATCACTTATATGTGGAATATAAACCTAAAAGCAACAAACAAACAGACATGGACAATAGACTAGTGGTTACCAGAGGGTATGGGGGTAGGAGGGAGGTAGATGGGATAAAACGGGTCAAATAGGTGGTGACAGAAAGAAATCTAACTATGGGTGGTGAACATACAATGCACTATATATATGATTTACTGTTCAATTATACACTTGAAACTTACTGAATTTCTTTAACCAATGTCACCATAATAAAAAATAAAAAGGAAAAGAAAAACTCAGCTAAAATAATCTCAATGGTGAAATAAAAAGCCTTTTCTAAAATCATGAAAAACACAACGATGTAATTTTTACTTTTCAACATAGGACTGGAAGTCTTAGCAGGAGCAATTAGGCAAGAAAAAGAAATTAAAAGCATTCTAATTGTAAAGAAAGAAATAAAATTATCTCTGTTCTTAGAAGATGTGATCATATATGTACAAAACAACAACAACAACAACAACAACAACAATAACAACAACCTAGATTTCACCAAAAAACCCTGTACTAATAAATGGATAAATGAATTCAGCAAATTTTCAGAATATAAAATCAACACACACAAAAAAAACAGTTGCATTTTGCTATGAACTTCCAATTTTACCGAAGTCCGTAAAAGAAAAAGAGACCCCTCCACAGTCACCTTTGGACAATTTTGGGTAACCAAAGTGAGGACACCAATACAGAGGCGGTGGCTCAGGTCCAGCTAGCAGGACCTCAAAGTCCCTTGGAACAACCACACATTTTTGCCACCAGGGTCCCCACTGTCAGGCTTTCTGGCTCATGCCACCCCACCCAACGGCCTGCCCAGGTGTCTGCAGCTTGGGGCCTCACGGAGCCTCTCCAAAGAACAGGTGCACACGGTGCAGGCCAGTGGGACACAGAGACATGGGAATGAGGCCTTATTCACCATGACTGGTGAGGGACAAAAAGACTACCCAGGAAAGGGGAAACACAGCCCTTATGTGAGACTGTTTTGAACCATGTTGACTGTGAAACACGTATGGAAAAGTCATATGCCAGTGCAATGAATTCTACTGGGAAAGGAAGAGAGATTTAAAGAAACAAAGATATAGATCTTTGGAAACATGGTGGAGTGAAAGACATCCCCAGATCTCTTCTCTTGAAACAACAATAAGGTGAACATCTAAAACTCAATAAAAAACACCCAAACTGCACACCGGCACATTTGAGCATAGGATCTATGCATAATAGCTACCACAGGTCAGAACTCCCGGTGATGGGCAGTATAACATATAAAAACTTTTGGGACATGGCAAAAGTGGTCTTAAAAGAAAAGTTCATATCATTACAAGCCTAATGAGTCCAAATAAGCAACCTAATGCTTAATTTAAAACAAAACTAGAAAAAGAACAAATGAAGCCTAAAGTCAGTAAAAGGAAAGAAATCACCAAAATTAGAGCAGAAATAAATGAAATTAAAAACAAAACAGAAACAATAGAAAAAAATAAATACAACAAAGAGCTGGTTCTTTGAGAAAGTTAACAAAATTGATGAACTCCTGGCTAGACTCACTAAAGAAAAAAGAGAAAGGACAAAAAAAAATCAAAGACAAAAGAGGGGCAATTACGACAGACACTGCAGAAATACAAAGAATCATATAAGAATATTATGAAAAGTATATATAACACCAAATTTAATAACCTAGAAGAAATGGACCAGTACTTAGAAAAATACAACTTTCCTAGACTGAATCAAAAAGAACTAAAAAACTAAATAGACTGACCAGCAGTATGAAAATTGTAACAGTCATCAAAAACCTACCAAAAAGTAAAAGTCCAGGATCAAATGGCTTCACCGGTGAATTCAACCAAACATTCAAAGCAGATTTAATACCTATTTTCTTCAAACTCCCAAAAAATCGAAGAGGAAGCAATACTGCCCAACACACTTTATCAGGCCAATATTATTCTTATACCAAAAACTTGTAAAGATAACACAAGAAAAGAAAACTACAGATTAATAACTCTCATGGACACAGATGCAAAAATCCTAAATAAGATACTAGCGAACCAAATACAGCAACATATTAAAAAGATTATACACCATGATCAAGTGTGCTTCATCCCAAAGGCACAGGGATGGTTCAACATACACAAATCGATAAATATAGTAGACCACATAAATAAATTAAAAAATAAAAACCTTCAACAAGTTACAGCACCCATTTATGATCAAAACACTTAACAAAATCAGTATAGAAGAAAAGTACCTTAATACAATAAAGGCCATATATGACAAATCCTCAGCCAACATTATACTTAATGGTGAAAAACTAAAAACCTTCCCTCTAAGATCAAAAACAAGGCAAAGCTGTTCACTAACATCACTGTTATTCAATATAACGTTGGAGGTCCTAGCAAGTGTAATCAGACAAGAGAAAGATATAAAAGGCATCCAAATAGGAAACAAAGAAGTCAAACTGTCACTATTTGCAGATGACATGATTCTCTATATAGAAAACCCTAAAGACTCCACAAAAATGCTACTAGAAACAATAAGCAAATATAGTAAAGTCTCTGGATACAAAATCAGTGTTCAAAAATTTGTAGTGTTCCTATACTCTAATAATGAAATGTCAGAAAAAGAAGTGGATAAAATAATTCCTTTTGCAATTGCAACAAAAAGAATAAATTACACAGGAATAAATTTAACGAACCATGTGTAGAACCTATATAATGAAATTGAAGAAGATACAAAGAAATGGAAAGATATTTCGTATTTTTGGATTGGAAGAATCAACATAATTTAAATAACAATATTACCTAAAGCATTATACTGATTTAATGCAATCCTCATCAAAATCCCATCAGCTTTTTTTTTTTAAGTTGAGTGAGTTCCAGAATACTTAGTATATTTTCTGATGAACCTTGTCTTAATGTGCATATAATACAAGATAAGATAAGTACATTGTAATTATCTCTTGGGAAAACAAAAATATCCAATTAGGTTGGCAAGTGTCCAGAATTGGTGCCTTCTGAATTGACCACTGATGGTTAATGGGTCTGATGCATCTTGGGATGCTTAATTGGCATATGTGGAATTATAATCTCAGAGATAATTACTGGATTTGTTTTGATGTCTTTTAATTCCACATTTGTTTAAATTCTTCTACCAGACCCACATATTTATTTATTTTTTTCTGCATCTGTTCCTAGAATATTTCTGTTTAGCAGAGAAGCAATATCAATAAACCCTACTGTGTTCGTAAGTTTTTCAGACAACAAAATAGCTGGTCTATTGGTCAGAAATTGTGGTGTGTTTTTTTTTAGTCCTTTTAAAGTATATCTCATAAAGGCTGATTTCCAATTAAAAAAAAATCTTTTGACTTTGAGTGGCCATGAACTTGTGAACTCCCTTTACATAAAATCTTTATACCTGTACAAAGTTTTAAAATTTCCTAAACATTTCCATGCACATTTTCTCATTTAATGCAACAATAAATACTGCATAGTTATCAATTCTTTTTAAAGGAAAAGCAACTGATATTCAAAATTCCTGAGAAAGTTTTTCTATAACTCTTGAAAATGTGATAGAACTTTCAAAATGTATGAAATAAATTATACTAGCATTTCTTCATTAGGTGTCCTAGTCCCCTGGAGGTATGCTGATATATTTTGTGTCATCCAAGAAATCTTTATGAAAATATTTAAACTTTGTAACTTATTTTGATGATTATAAAGTAAACATATTTTAGATAATCTGGATAAGCACCTTATATCCAGAGATTCACATTAATGATCATGTTAGTATCAAGTAATGGCTTAAAGTAATAGCCCTTTACTTTTAATGTGTTGTTTCTCATAAGAAAGTGGATAGAAGTATGCCAGAGGATCTCTGAGTTCTCACATTGACCAACCCCAAGTAAATTAGGACAAAGGAAAAAAGAAAGTTAACCAGGAGTATTTGCAGAAGACTTTTCTCCTTCTTTTCTTCCACAAGAAGAATGCTTTGTTGTTGTATGAGTAGCTTTGCAACTATGGCTTTTATTGTGTTGATCAACATAGTGATAGAGAAATTGAAATGATTTATTTCTTTTCCAAAGACCAGATAACCTTATACCAAAGGAAAAGAGAATAAATCCAGAAAAGGAGCAGGAGTGAATGGAGTTGAAGAAGAAAGTGGGGAGTGATTGAGAGAGAGAATACCATAGCAAGATAGATTCTGCTCCGTCTACCACGTAAAAAAAAGAAAAGAGAAAAGAGGATTTTAACAAGTGTGCTGTGTATTATGAATAAAAAATAATCCACTTTGACATTTTTTAAGAGACTATTTTAAAAACAGGTAGCTTTGCAATGTTTTGGATGTTAAAGTCTGAATACAGTACACTGCTGACATGACCCATGAAACAGCCTAGCTTTATCTAGATTATTTGATTAGTTAATTTAGGTTTTTTGTTAGTGTCAGAAAATTAAAATTAGTGAATTAAAGAAGAAAAATATATCTATATTTTTATAAAAGCAGCCCAAAGTTCATGGCCATCAGAAATTTGTCCTGTATTTTGTGGTTCTGCCATCCTAAATATGTGGCTTCTACTTCATGAGCCAAGATGGCTGCCCTCGCTCAATTTATCACATTTGCATTCCAGCTGGCAGGAAGAAGAAAATGAGAGAAAAAGCATAAAAGAATGAATATTGCTGTATTTTAAAGAAAGTTCCTGAAAACTGCTATGTAATCTGTTTATATCTCACTGATTAGTATTTAGTTCACAACTAAACCTAGTTGAAAAAAAATCTGGCAAATAAAGATTTTGAGTGACCATATGCCTAGCAAATAATTATACTGCCACAGAATAAGAGGAGTATATATATTAAGATCAATTGTAATAGCTGTATCACCTTGGCTTCCTTACCACTCATATGCACCCTTCTTTTCTTAAATAGCATATAGTCTTCCCCAATGAAAGGCAAGCAAACAAACAAACTCCAGAGTTCCATGTAATTCTAGGTCTATTTGTATTAACCATGTGTTTTATTGCCTGTGTTTTGATGCTTTGACATTTGGGCCCTTGCTGACCCTAGGGTTAGTCAATTCCTAGAGCCAGCAAACAACTTACTTACATTGTGCTTTTCAAATGCAAACCAACTGACCCAGAGTTCACACTCATACTATTTTCTTACTGGGTGTTCACATTCAGGGTCACTCTCTCTCTCTGCTCTGGTCACCCAGGGCTAGTTACCAGACAACTAGGGGCAGCCCTATATCCCAGAGCCTGCTGAAATTATTCAAACCAGTCAATCCTAAATCTGTTTAGGTGCTTCCAGTATGGACTCATGTGGCTGGTGTGCTCTCTCCCCTAGGGATCTGTGATTAACAAACTGTCTTTTCAAGGACAGTCATCTTCTTATCTGTAGGCCTTGCAGTACCTAATTAATAATAAACATTTTAAAGCATAGTTCAAAATTCAATATCTCTAGATGATGCACAGCCTTTTTCTTTAGTTTAGATAAGTGCCTCATGTTCTAGGGACCTGTAAATCAAAAGATAAAATATCTCCACCAATACACCCAACATACAATGTTGAGTAGGAATGCGGTAATCACAATAAAAATTCCAGTAAAAAAATCAGTCAAGGGAGAATGAGAAGCACCAATATCAATTTCTGGAGATAAGGCAGGAGGATTCCTTTCTGTTGGGAGGGTATTTTCGTTGGTTAGTCCATCTGCTAGCCTTTCTGGGGGACATAAAATAATCCAGTTAACAAAAGATGTCCCCACCACTGCACAGAAATACAGAAGAGAGAACACAGTTTAATACTGAATAAACATTAATCAATCACATGCAGGTAGAATGAAAGTGTCTACAAAGTCTAGTGCAAAGTTCAGACATTTATACAGAAAAGTAGGAGTAATGTAGGGAGGAGGCAAGAGAAATAAAAATGTTAATCAAGCTACATTCATACTGCAATATGCTGATCAGCCCTGCAGCCTGGCCAGGAAGACGTTCAGAACAAAGGAAGATTTCTACTGGGACTCTAACAACCCATTCCCCACACCTGTAAAGAAGAAACAGGAACCAAGAGTCATTTCCTATGGCTAAAACCATGGGGAACCTGTGAATTAAAGGCTGGGATGTGCCAGCAGAGGGCTTTTAGCACTATATACTTTTCCTCTCTCCCTTCCTCACTGTATGTCAGTATCAAAGGAAATGGGAACTAAACTGAATTCCCTGAGCACTCAGGCTCCTTCTCAGTGCTTTTATTCTGTCCCTCTCACTACTCCTACTTACTGCCTTTCCATATTCCTCTCAGTGCCTTTACTCTGTTTCTCTCACTGTCTCTCACTCTCTGCCTCTGAGAGGAGATAATACTCTATCTGTGGAGTGTTACCACTTTTCCAATAAATTTTCCTTTTGACTCTAACTTTGGTGTGTGAATTGAATTCCTTCTACACGCTCCTTCAAAGAGTTTGGTCTTCCTACCACTCGGAGAAATTTGCCCTGTCCTGTATCAAGAGAAAGTACAGTTAAACTTTTTCTTATCTGCTGTGATTCTTTCCAGTATACCTTGTGAGAGACTTAGCAGTTCATACTGAAGGTAAGTATATCAGGCCCAAGGGTCTGAGGCTCATGACTTTGTGTCATAAAATAAAAATTTTAGAACTCTTATATGAAAACCTATTATATTTTCAAGGAAACACCCTAAACATGAATGAACAGAATTTTCCGCTTCAGCCTAGGTTCTGCCTTCTGGGTGTGATCATGTGTCCACTGTGCTCCGTGTTCCCCTGATCTGCTCTCTGGGAAGGAGAAGGGATGGAGTGCTTTTTTGAGAGCTGTCTTTTATGAATACCTCTGAAGGGATATTGGTGAATGTGTCCTTTCATGGGTTGCACACAGTTCCAGCTGGGCCAGGTTTGGGCTTCTAAGAGCTGCCGAAGATTGAACTATCAGGCTGTTTCCAGCAATTTTGTGGTTTCTTCATAATTTAATCTCCTTAAAAGTTTAAGCTTTCCATTTATTTGGCTTTAGTCAGTTTTTTTGTGCAAATAACTACAAATGAAAATCTGTCTAGACAAAGTTCTGAATATGAAGACTGAATTTACAGCTTCTGTGCTCTGCCCATCTTTTCTTTTAACATGATAGTAGCTTCCTTGAGGCCCTCTGGTGCTAAAGGAATAAATGGGAAGACAAAAACCTTAATCTGAGGTTGCTTTAGGGATGCTTCTATTGTCCAGCAGAAATAACTTAAAGGAAATTGCTTAAAAAATCCTATGGCCACAGGCTGTCACTTTGAAGTCACCATTCATGATAATGTAAGTTTGAGCTACGAAAACAGTCGACATTTTCATCTCAGAAGTTCTAAATGATTAACTCTCAGTGAGTGTATTTGGGTTGCAGAACATAGGCAAAAAGAGTCTCACTTTACAAAGTTAATCCCTTCATGTTTGCCTATAGATAAGCTAGTTATCTTTGGAGTTGATTTCTCTTGTTAGGACTTTGTTGAAAGTGTCAGAAGTTACCAACACACATAATAAGTATTCTAAATCTCTTGTACTTATAAGCTCTTGAAAGGCATGTGTGTAACCTTATAGGCAGGGCTGAAGCTGGATGAGATGATTGAAGCACTCACCTCAAGTGAAAAATTTAAAGGGGCACCAAAAAAAAAAACCCCGCTTAGTAATCAAGATAAAGATAAATAATATTTCAAGGTGATCTTTTTAAAAATAAAAATTAATGCAAAAATGTATAAGGAACAAAATATAAAAATTTTAGATGAAGATAGGATCAATATTGCTGATTTTTCTTTCTGTATCATACAGAATTGCTTATAGTTGATGGTTTTGCCATCTATAATTAAAATAACAGGAATTTCCAGCTTTCCAGCCTGTAATATTGAGTTCTCATCACCTTCAGTCACATAACTTTCAAAAAACACCTCTACAATCCCACTCCTGGTACCAAATTATATTTTAGTTAAGATTATATATGGCTACAAAAGAAAAAAGAAAAGAAAAGAAAACCCAAAGCAGTAGGATCTTAAAATAGAAGTTTGTTTCACTCTCAGGTAAATTTAGACAAGCAAGAGTTGGTGTGGTAGCTCCATGATCACCAGAAACCCAGGATCCTTCTTTCCTAATTTCCTAATTTCCATTATCATCAATATGTGGCTCCTTCCTATGATTCAAAAAGCTGCTCTAGCTCCAGCCATCACATTCACATTCTAGCCAGAAAGGTGGAAAGATGAGAAAAGGAAAAATATATGCTTACATTGTCTTTTAGGAATGCTTCTACAAGCTAGCACACAACACACATGTTTACATTCTACTGGCCAGAACCAACAAAACTACATTTAGCTGCAAGAGAAGCTGGAAAATGTAGTCTTTGTTCGAGTTGCCATGTGTCTAGATAAAAATGCTATTATTATGAAGAAAGGGAAGTCAGATACTGAAGGCAATGAACAGTCTTGTAAATTATGAAGGATTTGGCTGTGTCTGATGCATCAGCTTTATTAGGGTTGCTATAGGAGAGACCTACCACTATACTGGCCAACTAATCACTGTTATTCCTAACATTTTGTCACACTGTGCCTTTAACCACAAGTTCCATTAGCTAGCTCCAATTTCAATCTATTAAGATCTAATTTTAGCTACATTGTTAAACCTGTGAAGTGAGAAAGATATTTTGAAATATTAACTGATGCTTCTTTTCCTTTTGATCCTGTTACTCAATCAGCTAGATACCCATTTTCAGAGGAGAAATAAAATAGAATGCAAATGCCAAGAATAAAATTCTTGCCTTTTGAAGTTCAAAAGTCTAAGACTGTTGATAGATTGGAAAGACTACATTAGTAGCCAGAGCTCATCTCTCCCCTCCTAAGCATGCATGAATTTTCCTAGAATGGGAGTGGAGAGAGGAAGAGAGCCAAAGGTGAAGCAGGAAAGAAAGTCCCTGAGAAGTGCCACAAGTGGTGGGTGCAGAATATAGAATAACCTGGATAAGTTTAGGATCTAGGAGCAGAAGTTACTGGGTCTCTAACCCCAAGGGAAGAGCTCAGAAAGCCTAAAAAATGATTGCCACATAAGGCGTCCCAGATAAAGAAATATCTGCATGGTACACCAGTGTATTAGTCATCTGCAAGGTAGAGATTCAGGAAAGCTGGTAGTGTAATTTTAGTTCAAGTCCACAGTCCTGAGAACCAAGGGAGCTGATGATGTAAATCTCAGCCTGAGGGCAGGGGAAGATATCCCAGATCAAGCAGACAGGCAGAAAGATAATTCTCCCTTCTTCCACCTTGTTTTCCTGTTCAGACCTTCAGTGGATTGATGAGGCCTACCCACTCTGTGGAGGGTCATCTGCTTTATTCAGTATACTGATTCAAATGGAAATCTCCTCCAGAAACACCTTGGTAGACACACTCCAAAATAGCATTTAACTAAATATCTGTGCATTCTATGGCCCAGTCAAGTTGTCACATAAAATTAAACATCACATTTAGGCCAAAGAGTGTTTCCTACAGTTA
The DNA here is from genome assembly GCA_004027375.1 of Macroglossus sobrinus. Classification (NCBI taxonomy): domain Eukaryota; kingdom Metazoa; phylum Chordata; class Mammalia; order Chiroptera; family Pteropodidae; genus Macroglossus; species Macroglossus sobrinus. The sequence goes on along the minus strand of PVKZ01003673.1, from coordinate 937 downwards.
GACATTCTATTGTACATACCCCCAGGGGCCACTGGAGAGTTTGATCAGGGAAAGACAAGATGTGATGGACATTTAAAAATGATAACTCTAATGGTAGAAGCTTAAGCATGTTAAAATGCTGCTAGGAAAGACTGTCCAAAGGAAGGGCTGAAAAGCAAAGAATGAGTGGTGATTGAAGTGGATATGGCAAGCTAAAGGAGTATCCCGTGGAATGTTTTCATCAACAAGGCTGATATAAATCATATGGGATGGAGGACAGCAGGTTTCAGATGTGGTCATATTGTCTTTATTTATTCTAAACTTTAGAAATCTGATTCCAAACCTCTCAGGGAAGTTGCCTTCATCTCCAAGCTAGCTTCAGATCCAGCAGTCTTGGGAGTAAAAGTTGACTCCTATAGAGCAGTGGTTCTCAATCTTGAGTGTGCATCAGAATCACTTGCAGAGATTGTCGCATTGTAGATTGCTGAATCCAAACCCAGAGTTTCTGGTTCAATAGGTGGGGCCCAAGAATTGCATTTCTAACAAGTTCTAAGGTGATGCTGATGCTGCTGGTCTGAGGACCATATTTGAGGACCACGGCTGTTGAGAAAGAAATAACAGTCTGTGGGTGCCAGGCCCAGCTGAATCCAAGGTCTGGCTCCAAGATCTGGCTGTGAACCCAGATCCCGGCTAGGAATAGTATCCCAGATTAGAATGTTACATTAGTATTGTAGGGCACCTGCATCTAAAATATGTAAACATACTTCAGCTTATTGTATCATGCATGTGTGGCTGAAGGCCACTATTGTACTCTGATATGTGTGGAGCCATGCAGTTCCCTGGAGAACAGAAGGAGAGCACGTGAAAGGGAGCAGAAGTGCACATAATACTGTTCTCCTCTTGATAGAATTGCACTTCCCAACAGAAGTGCACTCTGCACAATAAAGTTGGTGCCTAC
>PVKZ01003672.1:0-119582 GCA_004027375.1 Macroglossus sobrinus | reverse complement strand
GAACAATTACTAACAAAACTAAAGGGAGAATCAGACAATACACTATCATAATAGGGGACCTAAATTCCCCACAGTCAGATATGGACAGATCATACAAACAGAAAATCAATAAGGAAAGAACATCCTCAAATGACACATTAGATCTACTGGACATAACTGACATATACAGAGCCTTCTATGCCAAAACAGTTGCTTATACATTCTTCTCTAATGCACATGGAACATTCTCAATATTCAACCACATACTGGGACACAGAGATAGCCTCAACAAATAGAAGAGGGTTAAAATCATACCAACCATATTCGCTGATCGTAATGCTTTGAAACTGGAGATCAACTGCAGATAGAAATCAGGAAGAATGACAAATACATAGAGATAAAACAGCTACTGAAGAATAACTGGGTCAGAGAAGAAATAAAAAGAGAAATTAGGAGATACGTAGAAACAAATGATGATGGTAGTAAAACATATAAAAACTTTTGGGACAAAGCAAAAGTGGTCATAAGAGGAAAGTTCATATCATTACAGGCCTACCTCCAAAAATAAGAACAAGCCCAAATGAACAAACTAATGCTTCATCTTAAAGAACTATAAAAGGAAGAAAAAATGAAGCCTAAAGTCAGCAGAAGGAAAGAAATCATCAAAATTAGAGCAGAGATAAATATTGAAAATAAAAAATATAGAAAAAATAAATGCAACAAAGAGCTTGTTCTTTGAGAAGTTTAACAAAATTTACAAATATCTGGCTAGACTCACACAAATAAATAAAATCAGGGCTGAAAGAGGGGAAATTATGACAGATACTGAAGAAATACAAAGGATCATACAAGAATACTATGAAAAAGTATAAAACACCAAATTTATTAATCTAGAAGAAATGGACCAGTACTTAGAAAAATACAATCAGTATTGTATTAGAAAAATACAATACTGAATAAAGAACTTGAAAATCTAACGAGACTCATCAGCAGTATGGAAATTGAAACAATCATCAAAAACCTACCAAAAAATCAAAGTCCAGGACCAGATGGCTTCACCAGTGAATTCAATCAAACATTCAAAGAAGATTTAATACCTATTCTCCTCAAACCCTTTCAAAAAATCAAAGAGGAGGCAATACTTCTCAATTCATCTTATGAGGCCAATATTACTCCGATACCAAAACTTAGTAAAACACACAAAAAGAAAACTACAGACCAATATCTCTCATGAACACAGATGCAAAAATCCTAAATTAAATACTAGGAAACAGAATACAGCAACATATTAAAAAGATTATACACTACGATCAAGTGGGCTTCATTCCAGAGGAACAGGGATGACTTAACATACACATATCGATTAATATGATACAGCAAATAAATTAAAAAATAAGAATCATATGATCTTATCAATAGATGCAGAAAAAAAGCCTTTGACAGGATATAGCATCAATTTATGATCAAAACACCAAAATCGTTATAGAAAGAACGTAACTTAACATAATAAAGGCATCTATGACAAACCCTCAGCCAACGTTTTACTTAATGGTGAAAAACTAAAAACCTTCCCTCTAAGATCAGGAACAAGGTGAGGGTGTTCAATATCACCACTGTTATTCAATATAAGATTGAATGTCCTAGCAAATGCAGTTAGACAAGAGAAAAATGTAAAAGGCATCCAAATAGGAAACCAAGAAGTCAAACTGTCACTATATGCGGATGACATGATTCTCTATATAGAAAACCCTAAAGACTCCACAAGAACACTACTAGAAACAATAAGCAAATAAGTAAAGTTTCTGGATACAAAATCAATCTTTGAAAATCTATAGCATTCTTATATACTGATAATGAAGTGTCAGAAAAGGAAGTGGAAAAAATAATTTATTTTGCTATTGCAACAAAAAGAATAAAATACCTAGGAATAAATTTAATGAAAAGTGTGAAGGACCTATAATGAAACCTACAAGACACTATTAAAAGAAGTCAAAGAAGATACAAAGACCTAGAAAAATATTTTGTGTACTTGGATTGGAAGAATCAACAGTTAAATGGCCATATCACCTAAAGCATTATACAGATTTAATTCTAGCCCCATCAAAATCCCATCAGCATTTTTTAAATAAATAGAACAAAAAATTATCAGATTTGTATGAAAGCACAAAAGACCCTGAATTGCCAAAGCCATCCTGAGAAAAAAAAAAAAGAATGAGGCTGGAAGCATTACTCTGCCTGACGTCAAATTATATTACAAAGCACTTTTTTGATAACTTTTTTGATAACTTTTTTTCTCCAATAATATTGGAGAAAAACACACACACACCAGTGGAACGGAATCGAGAGTTCAGGAATAAACCCATGTGTATATGAGAAGATAATTTTTGACAAAATAGCCAGAAGCATACAGTGGAGAAAGGAAAGCCTCTTTAATATATGGTTCTGGGAAAACTGGAAAGCCACCTATAAAAGAATGAAACTAGTCTGTGTATCACCACACACCAAAATTAACTCAAAATGTATTAAAGACCTGAATATAAGACCTGAAACAATAAAAAGCATAGAAGAAAATATGGGAACTAAACTCAAGGATCTTGGACTTCAAGAGGATTTTATGAATTTGACCTCAAAGTCAAGGGAAGTAAAAACTAAAATAAATGAATGGGACTACATTAAACTAAAAAGCTTCTGCTCAGCAAAGAAATCATGAACAAGATAAAGAGACAACCATCCAAATGGGAATATATATTTGAAAGCAACACCTCCAATAAGGGCCTAATATCCAAAATATACAAAGAATTCATACAACTCAAGATCAATAAAAAACAAATGATCTAATCAAAAAAATGGGTAGAGGACCTGAACAGACATTTCTTCCTAGAGGACAAACAAATGGCCAACAAATAGTTGAAAAGATGCTTAACATCTCTAGCTATTAGGGAAATACAAATCAAAACTACAAAGAGATACCATCTCACACCTGTTAGAATAGCTATAATCAACATGACAAGTAATAACAAATGCTGGAGATGATGCGGCAAAACAGGAACCCTCATACACTGCTGGTGGGACTGCAAGTTGGTAAGCCACACTGTAAAAAAAACTAAGAATTGATCTACCATATGATCCAGCAATCTCTCTGCTGGTATTTACCCCAAAGACTTGAAAACCCATATCTAAAAGGATATTTGCACATCTATGTTCTTAGAAGCATTATTCACAGTGGCCAGAACATGGAAACAACTGAGTGTCCTATGATAGATGATTGGCTAAAGAAGCAGTGGTACATATATACAATGGAAAATTACTCAGCCATAAGAAGAGATAAAATACTGCCATTTGCAACAACCTAGATAGACCTCGAGATAATCATGCTAAGTGAAATAAGCCATACAGAAAAAGTTGAAAAACACATAGTATCACTTTTACATGTGATATAAACCTAAAAGCAAGAGATGAACAGGACAAACAAACAGAGATTCATGGCATAGACAATGGATAAGTGGTTACCAGAGGATAGGTGGGTGTGAGAGAAAGGGGTAGGTAGAAAGTTAAAGGGGGCCAAATATATGGGTGTATAAAGGGAATCAAATATATGGTAGCTTAAGGAAACTGGACTTGGGTGGTAAACACACAATAGAATATAAGATGTCAAATGATAATGTACACCTGAAAATTATATAATTGTATTAACCAATGTTACGCCAATAAACCTAAGAAAAAAGGAGAAAAAAACCCACCCAAACTAAATGTTAGTTGTTTATATATGAAAATACAGATTTTTCTATATTGAAAAAAACAAACAAACAATACACAGAGCTATACAGGTGGGAGCCAAAGTTCTGACCAATATATTGAAGAATAGCCACAAATGAAGTATATTGAATTATACAATAGGCAGAACAGCACAAATAATTAAATTTTTTATTTCCTATATAAAATAAGAGTTTTGATTTTTAAATCAAAGAAGGATTGCAAAATGTCTGCTTATGAGCTGGATCTTATCACAGCCACCACTGAATAATAGAAACCAGATAAAGTAGCAATTGCTGGACCATTCTGCAATGTGGGGTTCTTTACACTTTTTCTGTAAAGAACCGATCAGAAAGTATTGAATGCTTTGTAGGTACATGTGCTCTCTGCAATCTAATCTTTGTTTTATGTTTGTTTTATTAACAAACTTTAAAAATTAGCTTGTGTGGCTGTACCATAACAGATTAAAAACAAAGCAGCAACTCAACATTTCAGACTTCTAAAAGCAATTTCTGAGTTTTATATATCTTGTATCAACCTCCAAATTGAGCTTAAGTTTAATTATCATTTAAGATTTTAGTGAAACTACCAGAACTGTTGCAAAATACATTGTTTTTAACTGGTGGTGTTTTACTCAGTTGGCTATTTACCTATGTAATAGTTCAGTCAACTTATAGGCTTTAAAAAACTGTCAAATGCATGTAAATTCACCTTCAAGATGTAATTTGATGGTTAACATGTAGTTAATTGTTCTAGGTACAAGTGTTAGTGATTACATTAGACAGAGACAAAACATTAGGAAAAAAAGAGTTTTAAGGCCATTATTTTGTGTTATCACCCAAATGAGTTTTTACTACTCCATTTTGCCTGAGGAGAAGTTTCCAGAAAATATAGCATAAGTATTTTAGAGCAGTTCTCAAAATATAGTTATCAGATCAGTAGGATCAAAGTCACTAGGGACTCATTAGAAATGATGATTTTCAGGTCTCATTCCAGAACTGCTGAGTCAGAAACTCTGGAATGAGGCCAAAATCTGTGTTTAACAGACATTTCAGGAGATTCTCATGTCTAGGGGATCAATATTACTCTTACAAAGTAAAAGGACAATGAGGACAGAAATTATTTGATCAAAATAATCCTGGAAAAATCATTTATGGGACAAAAATTTCTTATTAGGTAACTTTAAAAATAAGCATTACTATCATTGCCTTTCATTGACTGACATAAACTACACTATGAAAATATGAAAGCATTTAAATTCTTCATTATCAAGCTTTCATTAGTTTGTTGTCATCTAATGCACTAAAGCAGGGCTTCCCAACTTTTTTGGCATTAGGGACCAGTGCTCCTATGAGAATCTAATGATCTGAGGTGGAGCTGAGGTGCTGATGCTAGTGGTGGGGAGCAGTGCAAATACAGATGAAGCTTGCTCACTCCCCCACCGCTCACCTCCTGCTGTGTGGCCGATACTGGTCCATGGTCCAGGAATTAGGGACCCCTATTAAGTAAAGGACATCATTTGAATTTGACAGTTATGTTTTTATCAGCCACATTCATTTAATCATTTAATGAAGAATAATTGTTTAGTTTACAAGTTTTTAGGCATAATAGTGTTTATATATTTTCCACTATGTATTAATTAAACTTGCAAATTTTCAAAAGGTAGCTGTAAAAAATAGATGATTTTTTGAGTTGTGAATGTAAAGGGTTTACTGTAAATATTTTAGCTAATCTGAATGAAATGTAGGTCCAAGTGTAATGGCACAACTTTTTGTGTCATTAAATAAATTAAACAACATTACATCTTTGGCCTGAAAGATTTTATTGGCTTTTTCTTGCACCTTCATTTATTACACAGATGAATTTTTAAGAGATAATTATGTCTTTTCTTTTTACTTGTGAAATGTGAAAAATAAAGGTATTTTTCTGGGTAATATAAATTCTTTTGTATATCTCTTATTCTGTCTTTGTAAAGTTGACTGATGTTCTTGTTATATTAATGATAAAATATAACTTTTTCATATAAACTGAATGCAAGTGACCTTGATGATTGAAAAGATCAAACGCTATTAGAAGCTGAGAGAAAATGGCAGAATGATCTTCACCGTACTCTTAAGGCATAATACAAAACAAGTGTGCCCTTTTGTGCTGTCACAGAGCCAAAATGTTGAGAAAATTACATGCCAGTTCACTAGATACCCTTTCATATGAATTCAAAGTGGTATTTAGTAAATCTAGTGTGGATATGTGTGTTTTATGACTAGACAAAAGCACATTAAAGTGACTGTTTATTTGAGAATTGTTAAAAGCCAAAACCATGGGTTCACAAACAAGCTATTTACATTGAGTGACACTGATATTTTACCTCTTACCAGTGTGTGAGACCTATTATAACCTTTTGAAAAAACAGTAATATTGAGTGATTATAAAACATACAGGGAGATTTTATTCATGTGAGATTAACTTCAACTTCCCCTGAGTTTTCTTTTTTCATAGATAAGAATAGGCCAATACAAAGATGGGAGCAATTGGAATTAGCAAACAGAAGAATTTCTAGATGATATATTTTGGGGGAAATGTCAGAAAAAAGCAAAGAGTGGAGTTTAAGTATATTGATTTCTAGTGTCAAGAGAAAATCAGCAGTAGTGTTTTTTCCTGTCTGTTAAACCAAGGATATACTATGTATGTATATGTGTTTGTTGACTTACACATTTCAGTGTGCTAATAAAAATATGTTGTACTTAGATTATTTTTTTAATGTCTTCCACTGTAGAATCTGAGATGGTTAATTTTGATGGAAAAAGTTTCTTGCTGTACACATTTAATCAGAACTTCATGAGTCCAACAAAAGATGTTATTTCTTTGAAATTTAAAAGCAGGCAGAATGATGGGATTTTACTTCACAGAGAAGGACAAAATGGAAAACACATCACCCTGGAGTTAGTTCAAGGAAAACTCATCTTATTCCTTAATTCAGGTAAAAACTACAAGGTGATGTTTTTGAAAATATGATTTTTTAGGTAAAAGTTTCTTTTTTACTTTTTTTTTCACAGTTGAATAGTCCATTTATCCTGAAACCAGAATACTTTTCAGTAAGAAAGGAGGCCTTATAAATAACTACTCTGAAGCAATAGATGTAATCCAGAACTGTCTAGGCCAACAGAAATATGGTTACCCTACAGTTGAGGTGTATGGAAGGCAATGTGCATATGCCTGAAACATGCTTTTATGAAAAAAGTTTTGTAGCGTGATAATTGTACATGGCCATTAGCATGATAATTGTATATGGCTCAGTAAATAATCTGATAATACCCTAAAGACAAGGGTTGACTATTGTAAATTTTTGAGTAAGTACCATTAATGAGATCCTGCGAAGAAAATATTTTCAAGAAATATGAAAATTCATTGAATAAAAATAAGAAAAACAAATAAGATAGGAGAAATTACTCAAGATTGAAAGATTATTTTAGGTTAAGATAAAACCAGCTGACAATTTCCTGGGTTAAAAGTATGTGAGGAAGGTATAATTATTTTGAGAAATACCACCTCAAAATAGAAATCATGGTATTAAACTGGTTGGAATGGTTTATTTATTTTTTTTCTCTCTTTAGGCAATGCTAACCTCCCCTCTCCTAACAGCAGTGTGACCCTCACTCTGGGTAGCTTGCTGGATGATCAGCATTGGCATTCAGTCCTCATAGAAATCCTCAGCACATATGTCAACTTCACTGTTGACAGGCACACTCATCACTTCCAGGCAAAGGGAGAGTCTAACTACTTGGATCTCAACTATGAGGTGTGAACATTACTTTTTAAGTATTACAGGTTTTATCATTTAAATGCAATATAACCTTATCGAGAAAATACTACTGCATAAAGAAAGACTCTTCTAGAATTCAGAAATCTGGTGAAATATTTCCTATAGGTAATGATTGAACAGTGAGAGATACATGAACATGCTATTGAGATGTTTTATACCTTGCAGATGTTAGTCTTTATGTGAGAGTAAATAGTCATTAAATTTAGGAAATCTATACATAAAGAGCTATCAACACAATAAGCAACATTTTAAAATACATTTGTTTGGACAGTTCTTCTGTGTTACATCTGATATTTGGCTGTGAACAATTACCTTGGTGATTTCTTTGTGTTTTGGAGCAATCCTAAACAGAATTAGTGACCTAGGTCAACTTGGAGAAGTAATCAGCATATACCCTAATCTGATTTTTTAAGTTGCAAGAGTGCCAAATATACATAACTCAAAATACCATTTCTTGGGGTTTTTACAGACCTAACAATATTTGCACTATTTTGCCTATATATACCTAATCTACACTGAACGGTGGCATTTTTTTTTTTTTTTTTTTTTTGCCATTCTGTTCAGCACATCTATGAGAGCAAACCAGGTGATTTTAGCCTTCATTTTGATATAAGTTCCCTCAGCAGAAGAGACCAGCTGGCGATGATCTTGAATGATATTATCAATTGCTTTATTATAGTAATCTATCCAAATCATGACAAAGATCAGGATTCTAAAGTATGGATATTAGAAAGGTTTTTAAAGTAGGATGTCATCACAGTTGACTGCATTGTCTCAAAGATCAAGATTTACAATGGAAGTTAAGATGTAATATTCCACATCAACAAAAATGACAGAGCCATATGAGTAGCAAGTTGTAAGAAGGGAATTTAACTTATTTATCTAAATATAATATAAAATGTATTAATAAATCTGATTCTAAATCTTCCTTTGAAATGAATATAATGTAAAATAATGCCGAATAGATTTGAGACAATCATACTTTACCTGCCAATCAGAAATGTTTTAGTCAGATAATCAGAAAATCATCAAACAATATTATTTACGTCATTTTTTTCTTTCTAAGATCAGCTTTGGAGGGATTTCTGGACATGGAAAATCAATGGCCTTCTTACATAAAAACTTTTATGGCTGTTTTGAAAATCTCTGTTATAATGGTGTGGATATCATTGACTTGTCCAAGAAACACAAACCACAGATTCTCATCATGGTAAGAAAGTCTAAATGAGAATTCAAGAGAAAAATTAGCAACAATTTGTTTGGTTGATTCAGTTTTAAAATATATCTCTTCTGAAAGCAGGAAGGTATGCATCGCATGTACTTTTACTTTGCTTTATTTAATTTTTATATACGTATAGAAACATACATAATTTTACAAAAATAGTAAAGTACAATCACAAAAAAGCTTTTTAAGATAGTGTCTTTCTTTCTGATTGGTTTCCTCTTCCAATTCTCTCCTCTCCCCCTTGGCCCTCCTGCCAAGCCCTCATGTTACTAAATTAGTGTTTTGCTTCCACATTTGGTCCATAATACTGAATTCTTTAGATTGGTAACCTCAAACTCACATGCATATTTATGAACCTATATGCCTCCACGTTTGGCATTGTTTACAAAAATGGATTGGATTATTTTACATAAACTTTTCTCCATGTTGATTTTCTGACTCAGCAATACCTTGTGGAAATTCTCTTCAGTTCTGAGTTATAGTTCTACAAGTAGAATGTCTGTGTCACGTTCCACTATGAAATTGTACCATTATTTCTATTCAAAGCATTTGTTTTGTCTCTGCTTTTTACTGCTACAAACAACAATTGCACCTGTGCTTTCAAATACTGGGGCTTTTATTTTGATAGGATAAAGTTCCAGGAGTAAAATTTCTTGGTTAAGTTTTATACAGTTTTAAATTTTAATAAATGTTGAATTGCTTTCTCAATAGCTGTTATCACAACACTTTTCACCAGCAATGTATGATAGAGCCCTTTCATCTCATGTTCAGCCAGTCATTTGTGTTTCTTAGACTCTTACCAGCTCACTTGATAAGAACTAATATCTCATTGTTATTTGATGCTATGTGACTCCTGGTAAATTAAATAATCTTTGTTGCACATTTGAATTTGCTATTCTGATCATTGTTCATTCTTATTCTTTTGCCTATTTTTAAAAAACTTTTTATCAGTTTATGAGAGGCTTATATTTGAAAGTTAACTCTTCATCATTTGTGGTCCAACTATTCTTTCAGATTTATCAATTTTATTTCAAATATTGTATGATATGTTGAGTGTATAAATGTTTTTATTTGTATGTGATCAGTATGTCTATGGATTTCTCCATAGCTTTGTAGTATTCACTTTGCTTTGGAATGTCTCTAAAATCCTAGAATTTATATATGGTCTCATGGATTTCCTGTAAGAATTTTAAAATTGGTTTTATTCACTTATTTGTTTGTAAGTTTAAAAAATATCTTTTATTGTCTGGAATTTATTATTTATGTAATGTATAATAAGCATCAATTTTTTAATATTCTGCCTTATGGATATTCTTTTGTTCCCACACTATTTAGTAACTAACCCAAATTTTTCCCCCTTCAGTTGAATTATAACTGTCATTACATACCAATTGTACATATATCCTCAGATCTTTCTGTGGGTTAATTATTCTTTTGCACTGATATATCTATTCTTATACGAATAGCACACTGACTTGATTATAGTGACTTTATGATATGTGTTGGTGTCTGGAAAGTTAAGTGCAGTCTCACTGGTCTTCTTTGCATAATATATTTTGGAGAGGAAGGCAAAGATTGGGCATATGTGTTTTTTATATAAAATTTATGAAAAATTTTTAATCCCAGGGAAATATTCTTGTAGAGAATTTAATTTGGATTTCGTTAAATTCTTTTTATCCAAACACTATGATTAAAAATAAGTTTTCTTCTGGAGCCATAGAGAGAATCTAGAGATAAAAAAAAAATTATTTTCAAACAGAATTATATAAAAATGAAAAACATGTATGCTAAGCGGGTCAAACCTTAGGTTGAGTGACTGACCTGGGAAATGCGGCCTGTAAAACCTTCAAGGAGACAACCAGCCTATCTTTGGGACCTCTAGCCTGTCCACACCCTTTTCTTTAGACATGAAAATACATACCTCCCACCTATATAGTAAGTCGTATCTGTCACCTGAGTGACACACTTATAAGCACATATATATAATCAAGGTGAGCACTGGAAAGTTTTCGGAGTCAGTGATCCTTGGTCCTAGACTTCACAATGAATAAAAACATATAACAGTTTGAGGGAAGAAAACTATCTCATCTGTTGTTGTGCCCTATGGCACTAAGCCTGGGAAAGATATGGCTGAAGACTTACTTCAAAAGCTGAAAAATGAAGAAGATGAATACTTCTTATGAGACTTAGAAAAATAGGGTTGCCTAGCTAGTGCTTTGGTTTGAGGGACCTATACAGCAAGTCTGGATTTAAGTTTGATGAGGAAGGAAATTTTTAAAGCCCTAGTTTTAAGAGGTTGGTAGAAAAATTCTGTAAGACCTATAAAATCTATTGTCAATGAAATGAAAGTGTCACTCCTGCACCTTCCTAAAGCCTCTTTCATTGTATTCACAGGGAAACGTGTCCTTCTCATGTTCATACCCTCAAACTGTCCCTGTAACTTTTCTGAGCTCCAGGAGCTACTTGGCTCTGCCAGTCACCTCTGGAGAGGAAAAAGTATCTGTCACTTTCCAATTTCGAACATGGAACAGAGCAGGACTGTTGCTGACCAGTCAATTTCAACATAGGTCAGGGGCTATCATCCTTGTTCTTAATGACGGAAAGCTCAAGCTGAGTCTCCTCCAACCTGAACATCCAGCAAAGGACGTCACAGCAGGTAATAAATGTACTTCCTAAGATAATACAGAGACATCTGCCATGACTGTGCCATCATTACACATAAACTTCTAAAATAAGTAAATGTCTGAATCTATAAGATATTGATAATCCTACTAGAAGGAATTAGGTTTCTTTTTCCTTTGAAATAGGTAACTCCAGGTCATTGATGTGTGAGTCAGTGTGACAGAAATTTAACTACATCAAAGCTTAACTATCAAAAAGTTAAAAAAAAATCTATTTGTAAGTTGATGGCTAGTAACTGGAGGTAAACTTGAAATACTAGAAGACATTAGTCTAACACTGAGTGTCTTGAGAAAATAAATTTATTTATTAGTTTATTAGTTTATTTATTTATTTAAATAATTTAAATTTTTTTTAAATTATAGTTGTATTAGTTTCAGGTATATAACATAATGATTAGATGTTTATGTAACTTACAGTGATCACCTTAATAAATCTAGTGCCCATCTGATACCATACATAGTTATTATAATACTATTGACTATACTTTCTGCTCTACTTTATATCCTCATGACTGTTTTGTGACTACTAATTTGTGTTTCTTAATCATTTACACTTTTTCACTTACTCCCTCTAATTCCCCTCCCACCTGGCAACCATCAAAATATTCTCTATATCTATGAGTTTGTTTCTGTTTTGTTTATTTTATTCTTTAGATTCCACATGTAAGTGAAATCATATGGTATTTATCTTTTTCTGTCAACTCAACACAACACCCTCTAGGTCCATCCCTGTTGTTGCAGATAACATTCTTTTTTATGGCTGAGTAATATTCCATTGTGTGTGTGTGTGTGTGTGTGTGTGTGTGTGTGTGTGTGTGTGTATATTATATATATATAATATATATATCTCCTTTTCCATTTATCCATTGATGGACACTCAGGTTGCGTCTATATCTAGGCTATTGTAAGTAATTCTGTGATAAACATATGGATGCACATGTCCTTTTGAAGAACTATTTTGGGTTTCTTTCGATAAATACCCAGAAGTGGGATTACTAGGTCCTCCTTTGTCTTTTGTTATAGCCTTTGTTTTAAATTTTATTTTGTCTAATATAAGTATTGCTATCCCAGCTTTTCTTTTTTTGTTATTGTTGTTTTTAGAAATTAGATTTCTTTTAACTGTTTTTAAAACCTATATACATACTGGTTTTTAAAAATATTTTAAGTTATAATTTTCCCTCTTCTCTCAGAGTTATCATTTTCTTTAGGGCTACTTGTTTTGGTAAGGCTTCTTATGACTGTGAGTGGAATTTCTGCTCTAGTCTTCCAAGAAGGACCCATTTATTCCTAGATTCACTTCTAGAATCATGTTACCTATGAACTTTGGGAACTGTTTTGCATTTGAAACTGCTAAAAATTTAAACTCAGTTAGGCTTATGGCATGACATTCCATGAATACTGAATGTGAGAAGAATATCTTGCTTGACCTATGATTATCAGTTTTGGATTGAAAAACTGGGAATGAAACTTAAATTTCTCTTTCGTTTTATAAATCAAACAAGCTATCAGTGTTCTGAGTTTCCTTGTGTACTTCAGCAAAAGAACCGAGCTGATAGTGTCAGCTCAGATTCAGTAAATTGCCTAAATCTTGGTTCGTATAGATTTATATAGTTCACATGTGATATGAACTAAAAGAATACTTTAGTATTGTTGTAACACATATTGTTACACCTCTTCTCCCAACTCACACACTTATTAATTATTTAATTTTTTGTAAGCTAGCATTGAGACATAACACAAATATTTTATTGCACCAATTTTTAAGCTTTTACAGTGCCATGTTATTTTTTTGGAAGCAAACCAACAGTAAGTTTCTCTTGATACTTGCTGCTTGCTTTAGTAGCATCTGGGGAAGGATTTTTTTATACATTTAAAATAGATAAAAATAAGACAGATGGGATTTTTTTTTTCATTGTAAATCTTGTATTAAGTATCAAAATCATGTACTAAATTGTAAAGGATAAATTAAATATCATTAAATGACATTAAATTGCATTGAAAAGACATCTTTTAGCCTATTTTTAGGTTTTAGAGAACTTTTCTTAATAGTTACCTCAATATCTTTCTGGAGAGATTGAGAAATACTACTCAAAATATATAATCTAGAACATACGTGTTAATGGAGCTGGTAATAAAACTCAAGCCAAGGGGGTTGTGGAAATAGAGAAGTGAGAGCAACAGAAAAGATGAAAAAATGAGTTTGTGTCTTCATCATTGGAGTTCCCTTTATATAAGAAAAGATACAATTCTTCCCTTTTCCAAACTGTCTCTACTGCTATAGTTGTGGTTAATAGAATAAATTATTTGACTTAAGCTGGTGGGCAGGTGAGTGAGAGGACTCAGCCCCCAGGCTTATTCTGGATTGTCTCTGTGCCGGCTTATGGCAGATTGTTTTCCCAAAGCCTTGGGATCCTCATCTTTAAAATGACACTAGTATTAGTTATGGTGATAATTCAGTGATATGATACATATAAACACTTAGCACAATATGGATGTTCAGTAATAATAACCTAGTTATTATTATTTTAAAGCCAGTCCCACAACCATCACCCTGTCCCAGATTAAGTCATTTCAAAAGGCTGGATGGGTGTGGTACAAGGAACATCTTCCTGGTAGCACAAATCAAATACAAATCTACTCTCTGTTCTCCATCATTCTTTGACAGTAGTGTTGCCTGGGAAACAGGGCATCCTTTCATCAGAAGAAGAAAGAATTGAAAGAATACTAAAGAAAAACAAAGGCTAAGAATTATAAAGGATAGATATTAAAAAATAGATATAAATGCAAGAATTTTATTTTTAAATTAGAAGAACAAATTTTACTTAAAACCATTTTTTTTATTATATAGGCAAATGACATCTCTTACAGATTCAAGGAGGTATTCTGAAGTGCTTTCTGAAAGTTCTCCCATGAAATATAACTATGTACTAGATAAGTAGATAGGTAGGTATAGAGAAAGAGAGAGAGAGGTGAGACTGTAAGAGATGCTAGAGTCAGGCACATTTGGTAGCCAGTCAACAATTCAATCATGTGATTATTCCTAGCTTCGTCATTTTTAAAAACAGTTGTTGTTGTTTTTTTTTAACCTTGGGATTCAAGAGATAGTGACTGCTTTAGGAGGGATTAATACTGGTTTTTAAAAATAATATAGCAATAGCTGGAGTACACTGTATCAAATTTGGAAAATACAGAAAATATAAAAATCGCAGAAAATGAAAACTAACACAGTTTCTTCATACAAAAATTAAGGTTAATATTTAAGAACATTTCCCACCAGTCTCATTCCATTTTTATGCAATGCTTGAGTAGGTAAACACACACACACACACACACACACACACACACACACACACACACACTTAATGTAACATTTTTTTAACTTTACATTTTGTTCAATGAATTTTCATTTTTTGATACTTAATATTGTTAGTTTTAAAGACTGATTATATGTTCTTTTCTAAATAGTCTACCAAGATCATTATAGACAATGACAATACCCAAAAGTAAAGTAACACAATTTGGAAAATATCTGTACTTCTCGACATCCCAAAATATTAATTACTTGAGATAGAAATATGCCATGTAACTAGAAATATTTTATTATTTTAGGACTGTTCAGTACCCATCATGCAAATTCTATTCTCTTGAGGCCTTAGGACTAGAAGGAAATAATATTGTACTTTTCTGAGGCAGAATGTTCAAACTATTCACTCTTCTTTCTTCTTCTCCCCTTTTATTCTGATTTCTTTCTTTGCTCTTCTCTTCCTTTCTTTTCTATCTGAACTTTTCTGACTTAATTGAGTAATGAGAAGGTAAAATATAGCCCTAAGGGTAGGCCATAATATTCTCAACTGAACCTAATAACTTTTGTTAGAACATAATAAGAACTAGAAAGACCATTCTATAACTGGTGGGTTAGACTTAAGGACCCTGAACAACCACAAAATTTATACAAGCCCCTCTTCTGAGTGACATAGGCAGCACCTTCCTCCTAGGTAAAAATGGTCAGCATAATGCATCACTGAATTGCCTCCTTAGAACCCTCCAGCCAAGCCCATATTTGTCCTAAGCCTCTCCCTATCTTTCTAAGACCACACCTGTCCTCAGCACCTGTGTTTGCTCCAGTGCCCCAGCCAGCTAGATGACGTAGGTAGACTTCAAGTCGGTTCATCTTTGGCAGGCGGTCAAATGATCTACACCATACTTTTTTCAAGCACTTGCCCTGTTTAGAGGCATCTATAGGCTTTGTGTATACCTCTTTGAACCCATTTTGTTTACCTCCAGGCACTGGATTGAATGATGGGCAATGGCACTCTGTGTCCTTATCTGCTAAAGGGAATCACCTGAGGGTGATGGTGGATGGTTCAGCAGCATCCGTGACTCACACCCTGAGTGGGCAGATTGATTTGGGCGATACCTATTATTTGGGAGGTAAGTGAACAAAACAGATTCTATTGGTAACCAAACACCTTTATCATTCCAGCTCCTGCCTTCTAAAACAACTGGAATCTTTAAATGAAAATTAAACCTGAAGAATGATTTTTCTCTTTCAGTTATAATCAATGGAAATGTTGAGTGGATAAATATGATAAATTAGGGCCTAAATTATAAGTCTACTAGGTAACCTTATTGATACATGCATAAAATATAAGATTGGTTTTAAATCTAAGATTTGTTTTCAATTAGGCTGCATACCACAGTCACTTGAAACATTAAAAAATACCAGTAACTGGTTCTGTCCCCAGAGATCTTGATTTAACTGGTCCTGAGGCCTGGGCACAGGTTTCTTAATGTTCTACAGGTGATTCTGTGTGCAGGCAATGTTGAGGATCATTGTTCTCTATTTCTTATCTTTAGTACTTTGCTAAAAGGAATTGTCCTCACAACAAATGGCTCTTATAACCTTTCACCAGCGTGCACCTGCCAATTTGCTGCGTGTTGGTGTTCTTCTATCTGTTGGCTCCTTTTCTGCCTGGAGCCTGGCTACTCAAAGTGTGGCCCATGAGCCAGCTGCATTAGCATCAGCTGGAAGTTTGTCAGAAAAGCAGACACAGCCTCACTGACCTCCTGAATGAGAATCTGCATTTCCCCAAGATCCCCATGACTTGTGTTACACTTTACAGTTTAAGAAACATCCTATTCCCACTGTCTGTACAGAAAGGCACCATTATTTACAACAGAGGGAGAGACTAATTTGATGGCTATTGGTTTGTGATGCATTTTATCAAGGCCATACCAGCATCTCCCCTGGATTGTTTACCCTTTCACATGGAGTGTTTACCTGCTCAGTGGACCTTAGATCTGGTCTGTCCAGGATCTACTTGGCCAGGGAGGAGAGCTCCTGGGGGTAATAAGTCTCCATCCCTGGGGCATTCAAGTGAGAAATTTTGTGCTAGTGGTAGCTTAGAGCTGAAATTGTCAGGTTATTTCTGATCTTGGCTCAAGTATTCTTTGATATTATTCCTGTTTTGAATTTTACAGCTGTTTCTTTCAAAAATAAGTTTGGAATCATGGTAGAGATAGCTCAATAGCCCAACAAGAAAGTATAACATCCTCCCTAAGAATTGACAATAAGCACACAAACCTTGAATTGGGGTATTTACTCTTTCAAGTCCCCTAAAGCAGACATCACTGTGAAAATTGGAGCCCATGCAGCAGTGTTAAGATCGAACTGTTTGCTACCTTTGCTCCTTAATTGTGTTACATTTCTGACCCAGGTAGTTTTTTAAAACTTTACATATGTGATGGATTTTATAGTTCTGCTGAGGAACAAATTTCTTCAAAACTAAAAAAAATATTTATCCAAAGCTATAGTTTAAAAGATAAAAGATTTTAAAGCACTAAAAGGGATAGAAAGAAAAATCCTTGCTATATTATTTAATGATATAAAATACGCTACTTTTTAATTTCACTAAACAATAAAAAATACTATTCAAGTCACAGAATCATCTTTTATGTTTGAATATTCTACATGTTTGGAATGTGCAATGCACAGCCGCATGAGAGAAAGTATTTTCTATAAATATTTATATGCTAGCATGGTATGAATCAGTTGTTACTATGAAATAGATTATATGCAAATATTTTTTAAAATCCTACTAATGTTTCTTAAAAGAATATATATGGGCTCATTCTTTGTCTACAAAATTAATCATGATAATACCCATGAAGTTTCCTTTTTTCCCCTAGAATCTCAGTTAAATATTACTCAACTTTATTTTTTTTGTTAATATTTGTTTTGTTTTAAATCTGTGTATGTAGGTAACTTTAAAAATATATGTTGTGTTTTCTTGCTTTTAACTTTATAAAGTGGATAATACTGATGCAATTTTTCGTGAATCATTTCTTATATTTCTGCAGTAGTTTTTGAGATCTAGCCATGTGACTAAAAATGGCTAAAGTTAATTAACCATCAATCTATGGCTTTTGATGCACATCATACCATGTTTTACTTATCTATTCCACTATCCCATCTTACTGTTGATATCATTTTGATTGTTCCCAGTTCTTTACTGCTATTATAAAAAATGTTATAAATATTCTTGTATAGCTGCTAAGAATCATTTTGCCAGTAATTTTTAAAACTTTTCTTATGCACAAGCTATCTGACTTTACTAATATGTTTGGCCAATTTAATGAAACAGTCATGTACTATAGTTTAGTGACATATGATCATTAAGTTGAATGAATGCCCAAGAACACAGAAGTCACTTTGGCTGTACACATAGATCCAGTCGTGAGCTCTATTAACATCTGTGAAGGAACCTTGGAGATTGAAGGCAATTCATTGAAAAAGGCCTAATTGACATTTTTAATATATTTTCATAAAATTGTTGATATGCAGGAAAACTGTCTTGTTAATATAATTTCCAATAAGAAACAGTGTTCCTAAAATGAGTGGAATTACAAAGTTTAAGCATCACGTGAGAGAATATAATGACTCCTCTTTATTATAGCTTTCCTATTTTTCTATTCTAATTGTGTATCGGCAGTGTCAAAAACAGTATGAGAACTTGTAATCACAGCACTTCATTCTTAAGGTATAAACTTAAGAGTGACCTCTATATGCGTAGCTGTAGATTTCTACAAAACAGTTTCAGCTACTGATTCAAACTAATTCAGTCAACTATATGTCTTATATCAACATAACAGCAACTTTTTTTCTAGAAAACAATGTATATTATTTCATTGTATTACTGTGTAATAAACTCAAATTATGCCTTCACCAAAATAAAACAAAGTCATATCATTGTGAGATACTTGTTAATTTTTGTATTAATGTCATAAGATATTTGAGCAGTGCCTAATTAAAAAAATATTAGAAAAGTATTAATTACTCTTAGATTTCTCAGATCATATATTACCAGTAGTGTTTTTAAATATGCCCGTGCAAATATATACACACACAGAGTAAATTTCTAACTTATATTTCAGATGAATTACGGTTATTTGGGTCAATTTTCAATGAAAAAATTTTTAAACACTTTAAATATAGCAAGTTCCATTATGCCTATAATTTTTTCTAACTCTACTATTGCATGCATTTTAGTTCATCTAGTTTATCATCATGCTAAAAGAAGTGATTTCTTATGTGTGCTTTCGAAAAAGAAATTAAGCTTTGCTTAAATTTAATGTGCAGTAACCCTATTAGTAGTATTTTACATCTTACCTTTCTCTTATTTTCCCAACTGTAGTTGCTATTTTTATACTTTACTAATATCAACAAATTTTATTCTTGTCAGCTCTCTGCCACCCCATCCATGAATAAATAGTACTGACCCTAACAAAAGGTGTAGGAATTCTCACCTCAAGTGCCTGCAAACAAGGGGAGGCAACCATCTTGCAGAAGCACTGTGCAACATTTTTGTCATAATTGTTGATTTTTTCCTGTATGTGTCTCCATGTTCATTCAGGCTGTCCCAGCAACAGCTCTGGCTCTGGTTGTGGAAGTCACCTGGGGAGTTTTCAGGGCTGCTTGAGGCTCATCTCCATTGGTGACAAAATGGTGGATCCCATGTCAGTTCAGCAGGGGACACTAGGGAGTTTTCGTGACCTCCAGATAGACTCCTGTGGCCTCACAGACAGGTAACTTGATCTCATGTAATTTTAACATGGCTGTTTTTAATTTTTTGATAGTAGATTAAAAACAAACAGCTGGAAAAATGCACTTTCTTCTTGCTCCTTCTCTGTTCCTGATATCTATTCCACAGGGAAAAATTGAATTTACACTGAAAACCAAAAGCCATTATTTTTAATTTTAAGCAGTTGTTCTTTTCAAATGATATTTTCTCAGGAGACAAATTTTTATGAGTATGTCTCCAAGCTATTAATTCTTCCAGAATACTGTTAATGCTGCTATCATTATTGATAAGTATAAATACTGATGAGTATTTTAAAGTGCTTTTTAAAATTCTACTATGGCATAAAACAGATTATTCTAAAGAGAAATAGAACACTGAGGACCAGTAAATCAAAATCATGTGTGATCTGGATTCACCACATTATCTTTTCTACAGTGAAAATAAAGAATAACTCTTTCTTTGGGAAAGGTAGAAGCTTCAGGGATTTCTAGTGATGCTATAAACACAATAAGGAATGGAGAGCATCCAGGCACCACAGTACTGAGCATAGTCCCAGTTCATTGAAGAAGATAAGAAAAGCAAAGATGTAAAACAATAGCATTTTAATTTGCAAAGCATTGTAACTTTACTCAGGCTATCTTGTCAGTCATGCTAATTTTTAAGTTATTTTGGTTAAAAGTGATGGCTTAACCATAACACATTAGCATATTTTTCTGTGAGTGTTATGTCTGACTTCCCTACAATGAGAGTGCATTACTTTCATGTTGACTAAATGAATGTACTCCATACACCCTCACATTCATATATGCTGAACTCTTCAAAGTTTATACTTTGCAGAGTACTTTGTGAAGTAAATCTATTCCAAATATAACACCAATTGAAATTCCATATCATGTCCAATAAATTACAAGTCACAAATACAATGTAGCAATGCATTAGAAAACCATAAATTCTCAATACATAAAATATTGACTCATAAGAATTTAATTTCTTTAACCCAGATATTCATCTTTATATATTCACATTCTATTCATTTGTAGGGAAAAAAAGATTCATAGAATTTTGTCAAAAACTCTTCATTCTAAATTCAGATTATGAACTTTTTTTTTTTTTTTTGCCACATCATCTGTAAATTATAATAGCAGCCAGCTCTGGAATCCTGAATCTTGGTATTGGGAGAGGGTTTAGAGATGTTAACTTAGAGATAGGGTACACCCTATCCTTCACCCATGGCCTTCAGTGGGTTGGAAGGGTTGGGGATCACAGATCACTGACAGTGGTCAGGTTGTCAGTTCAGTCATGAAGCTCACAGAAAGTTATTTTAGTGCCTGGAGAATTTACTCACAAAAATTTCTCTTACACAAGGAATCCATGTTACCCCTTTGTGCATAAAGTCTTTTAGCCCAAAAAAGGAATGTATGTATAATTTATGTATGTGTGTGTATGTATACATGTATGTATATATCTCATCAAAATAGAAAAATTTTCCTTATGACATCTAAAAGAGATTTTCAAAAATATGCACCATTCTATGGAGACAGCTAGGATATTACATTATCTTCTTTAAAACTGAGGTTCGTGGTAACTCTGTAAATGGGTATGAAAATAGTTATATCAGTATGACCTGTAAAGTCAATAATTGTAATTTTTATGATTAACCCCCTAAAAACATGTCCATAGGCTCCACTTCTCTTAATACTAAAAATGTTTATTTTTTCTTAGCCCTTTAGGCCACACCCACCAACCATATGTCCTATTCACTATGAAATAGATTTGCTTAAAAAGCTTGACAAAGCAAACATCCATGCCTAGGCTCTCTTTGGATGATCTGCATTGTGCCTGGCTGTCCCACAATCCACTGCTCTGTCTTTTCAAAGCAAGTCCAAATGTGCTCAGTTGAAGCCAAGATGTATTATTAAAATACAGGTAGTTTTATAACTTATATCCATTGGGCACAGGAATTAGTAATTCATGATACATAGTAGCACTTCTGGCCCAAAGTACACTGCAGATTATAAAAAGATGTTTGAACTCCAGTGGGAACAGAGGAAACCTTCCTGAGCCACATGAGGGCTTATCCACATGGCACTGTCTTCCAGTGATTCCTGATAATACTTTATATGGGAGGCAGCTGGGCCTTGGGACCAGGCTTTGCGAACAGGATTGTGACAAGGAGGGATCCTACCAATTGCATTTAGACATTAGGGTCTCATGTCATATAACTCTGTTTTTTCAGGTTTCTTTTTAGCCCACATAAATGCCACCTTGTGCACCCCATGGCATGGAGTCTGCTGATGGGGTCATTTTTCCCACTTCAGTGGCCTTTAATCCAGCATTAACTTTCTAGATGCTAAATGTAACATTTTGTACTATACATCTTTTTTTTTAATAGAAAATTACATTAGAAGAAAATCGATTACTATGATCCTAAAGTTTTAATTTATTTTTCTAAAAAAAACCTTATCTTCAAATATTTTTAGGTAAATTATGGTATTCTTTATTTTCATCATAAAGTATTTATGTTTAATCTATTAAAAAGAACCTAATCTATTCAAGTGTGATTTTAGAGAGTTCTAATGTGTTAAAAAGGAAAACAAGAAGTGATTTGTTCAAACGAATATTGAAAGGGATGAGCTCTGCCTGGGTGGGTCAAGCCACCCCTTCAGCCTCAGGAGTTTCTGCTGAACACAATTTGAAATACCACTGCTGCCCATATTCTGTGACTTTGCTATAGACTAGGGATCGACAGAGTATAGCCCACAGGCCACTGGCCTGCTGCCTGCTGCCTGCTTTTGTAAATTACATTTTATTGGTACATGGCCATACCTTTCACTCCAGTAATGTCTGTGTTGAATAGTTGCAACAGAGATTATATGACTGACTCTCAAGGCCTAAAATATATGTTATATATTTTATACCCTTTACAGAAAGAATTTGTCTATTTCTGCTATAGACTAGTAAATAGACTGAGGTGGAAGTTGCAGATGGGCTGTGGGACACATAGGAGGGATGCCTGGTTTGTATCAGGACAGGAGGGACTGTCAGAAAAAAAGGGGCAAGAGGTGGGTAAATCAGTTAAGTGAGAGAGGACCAGGACATCTAGTGGAAGGATCAGCCTTATGCCCAGCCTGAAGTATAGCCATAAACCTGACCCATGCAAGGATAAATGGTGTTGAAATTGAGAAGAAGCAGGGCAGGGCAAAAGATGGGACTACCTAGTTGAGCAAGGACTACACTGTAGAGGCCTTGCAGCCAAGTAGAAATCTGGATGTTGATGTAAGTTCTCTGGGAGACCACTGAACAGCTTGAAGCTAGGAAGTCACCTGTGCAAGACTCTGACCACAAGTGGAAGATGATTTGGGTGTGGGCAGTTGAGAGAGAGAGTGTGTATGATCAGAGGCCAGGGAAACAAGTAAGAGTCACCTTGCTTATGTGAGAAGTGGTGATGGCCTGAACAAGGGAATAGGAAAACGTGGATGAATTATAAGATATTTGGTGAACATAATCACAAGTCTACCTTGTATGGCTGAAGGTTGATGGAGAGGGAGGAACCAAGATAACTCTCAGGATCTGATTGAGCTGCTGGATAAAGGGTAGTATCACTTAATTGAAGAGTGATGGAGGAGAAACACAAGTTTTGAAGTAACAGAGGAAAGAGTTTCTGTTATTAAATCCTAAGGTATCTTAACTAAAAAGCTTCTTTTTAGCAAAAGAAACTGTCAACAAAGTAAAGAGACAACCATTCACATGAAAAAATATATTTGCAAGCAACGCCTCTGATAAGGGCCTAATAAATAAAATATATAAAGAACTTATACAGCAGCTCAATTACAACAACAAAAACAAATGATCCAATCAAAAAAAATGGGCAGAGGACCTGAACAGACACTCCTCCCTACAAGACATACAAATGGCCAACAAATATATGAAAAGATGCTCAACATCACTAGCAATCCCTCTACTGGGTATTTACCCCAAAGACTTGAGAACCCATATCCAAAAAGATATTTGCACATAGATGTTCATAGAAGTATTATTCACAGCAGCCAGGACATAGAAGCAACCAAAATGTCCTACAATAGATGAAGCTGTGGTACATATATAAGATGGAATATTACTCAGCCCTAAGAAGAGGTAAAATACTGCCATTTGTGACAACATGGATGGACCTCAAGATAATAATGCTCAGTGAAATAAGTCAGACAGAAAAAGTTGAAAATCACATGAAATCACTTACATGTTTAACTTTTTTAAGTTTACACATAAACTTTTAGGTTTGTAAACCTAAAAGCAACAAATGAACATGACAAACAGAGACTTATGGACATGGACAATAGACTAGTGGTTACCAGAGGGTGGGAGGTAGGGGGAGGAGAGAAGTAGACAGGGTAAAGAAGCAGTGGTACATATATACAATGAACTATTACTCAGTCATAAAAAGAGATGACATACTGTCACTTGCAACAATATGGATGAACCTTGAAATAATCATACTAAGCGAAATAAGCCAGACAGAAAAGTTTGAAAATTACATGATATAACTATATGTGGGATATAAACCTAAAAGCAACAAATGAACAAGACAAAAAACAGAAACTCATGGACATGGACAATGGACTAGTAGTTACTAGAGGGGACAGGGAAGGGAAAAAATAAAATGTTAAAAATTAATTAATTAATAGATTTTTAAAAATTCTAAAATATCTTGAAGATCATAAACTCTTAAAGTTAAAAAGAACCTTAAACATGATGTCTACTGGTGCTTCCATCTCAAAGCAAGGATCTCTTTTTTCTCTTATCATGGAGAAGAGATTCCTATTTTTATTCTGTCTTTTTAGAACAGCACCCTTGCCCATTCTTCAGATGGTTCATTGATGTTATCTGCTGCAACCAAATTTCCAGTCATTAATCTGAAGTTTTCTTTGTTGCTTTGAATGCACCTGGACACCTCTACCACTCACAGCCCTCCCAGTCCCTGATGAATTGCCTGAAGTGGCTTTTTTCCAGGCTCAAGCTTTTGTTTTCTTAGCAGTCATTCAAGGTCAAGGAGTTCAGCACTATCCCAGTTCTGATTGCCCTCCTCCATATCAACTCTGGTCAACATCCTCCTTAAATCCTGAAGGGACCTGGCCCAGGCAGGGTGCATAGGCACCATAACTTTCTTTCCCAGGAAAATTCATTCAGTCTGAGCCTACCTGTCTATGTATAAGTGTGCTGGGCTCACAGCTTCCAATCTATTCTAGGTCTCTGGCAGTGGAGCTATATTCAAGTCAGGTGAGACATGCACAGGCATTCATACACACTGACATTTTAGTTTTCTTACTACATAGTTTCTTATTACAGATAGTTTTCTCACTCTCTGGACCCCACTGTGCATAGTTGATCTTGCTAGGAAAACAGGGGGGGTGGGAAGGTGGGTGAAAAGGGGAAAGGGATTAAAAAATAGAAACTGGTAGTTACAAAATAGTCATGAGTATATAAAGTACAGCATAATATTGTAATAACTATGTGTGGTGTCAGATGAGTACTAGATTTATTGGGGTGATCACTTTGTAAGTTCTGTAAATGTCTAATCACTATATTGTGCACCTGAAACTTATAATATTGTATGCCAACTGTAAAAAAAAAATTATATATGTGTGTATATGTGTGTATTTTTAACTAAAAGTAAATTAGATTGTTTTCAGTTTTTATTAACAGCTAAGATTTTCCATGTTTTTCAAAGGACAAAATAGTTACTGGGTTACATCTATAGAAATTGCAGTGTCTGGGAGTATGATTTGTCTACCATTAGTGGAATAAAATAAACTGATGTTCTCTTTATCTTTTATTTTTTCTACTTTTCTCTTAATGAAGTTTATTTGACTTTTCCTTATTTTCAAATTAACCCACTTGGGAAAGCTGATTGAAATAAAATAGGATATGTGAGTTGCTCTCTGTGCAATTCCTCATGTACACACTATACTGTCTACTAAGCAAAGGTCTTATTATTTGTATGAACATCTCTTGTTCTTAATATAGTTTTAAAATCTTATCATTTTTCTGCTGATTTTGGATTTGTCTTCTCATTCTCTTAACAGTGTCATTCATAGAGAAATTTTAATAGTGATGAAGACTAAATTACTAATTTTTTCTTTCATAGATTATATCTGAGAAGTCATTGCCAAACTCAAGATCACTTCAGTTTTCTCCTGTTATCTTCTGTGGTTTGGGTTTAATAGTTTTGTATTTTAAGTGTAGGTCTATGATCTAGTTTGAGTTAATTTTTGTTAAAGGAATAAGGTTCGTGTCTATATATTTTTTTTTTGCACATGAAGGGCTAATTTTTCCTGCAGTATTTATTGAAAAGACTGCCTTTACTCCAATGAATTACCTTTTCTCCTTTGCCAAAAATCAGTTAACTATATTTGTGTGAGTCTATTTCTGGGCTCCCTATTCTGTGCCAGTGATCTATTTATTCTTTTGCCAGTAGCATACTGTCTTGATTACTGTAGCTTTATAGTAAGTCTTGAAATCAGGTAGCATCAATCTTTTGACTTTTTCCTTCTTCAATATTTTGTTAGCAATTGTGGGTATTTTGTCTTTCCATATGAACTCTAGAATCAGTTTGCCAATATCCACTAAATCATTTGTGGGATTTTGACCAATATTGGAATGAATCTACAGATCAATTAAGAACTGACATCTTAACAATATTGAGTCTTCTTATCCATGAATATAAGAACACTTATTTAAATTTTCTTTGATGTTTTTCATCAGAATTTTATAAATTTCCTCTTAAGAATCATGTACATATTTTGTTAGTATTTCATATTTTGGGATGCTAACGTAGTGTGTTTTTCATTTTAAATTTTAATTGTTCATTGCTCATGTATAATAAAGTATCCCAAAGACTTGTTATAATCACTTATTAGTTACTGGATATTTTGTTGATTCCTTGAGATTTTTACACAGATAATCATGTTATCTATAAACAAAACTTTAATTTCTTTCTTCCCAATCAATATACCTTTTATTTCCTTTTCTTGTCTTATTGAACCAGCTAAAACTGCCCATATTATGTTTGAATAATAGTGGAAAGAACAAATCCTATTCTGTTCCCAGTCATAAGGGAAAACATCTAATTTCTCACTAATAAATATAATGTTAGTTGTAGGTTTTTGTAGAAGTTTTTTTATCAAGTTGAGGAAGTTTTTCTCATTCTAGTTTGCTGAGAGGTTTAACAAAATCATGAATGAGTGTTAGATTTTGTCAGATAATTGTTCTGCTTCTATTGATATGACCATATGATTTTTTTTTCTTTAGCCAATTGATGTACTGGATTACATTAATGTCAAATTAGTTTCTTCCAGTTTTGGAGCAGCCTCAGACACCTGGAATAAATTCCATTTGGCCATGTAGTAAATTGTTTTATACACTGTTAGATTCAATTTTGCTAATATGTTGTTGAGGATAGCATTTATTTTTGATAATCAGGACAATTTGATAACATTTTTTAATTAAATTTTGAAATCTTAATAAACATTAAAATTTCACATTTAATTTTAATGTGAGATGTCACAATCTCATGATCACAAGTAGTTATTTGGTTTACCTGAATGGTTTTATGCTTTTTTCAATTATATGTTGAGCAAAACAAAAACATTTAAGTTCTCAGTCCTAATTCCTAGATTCAAGATGGAGAAGTAGGCTATGCCTCTCAAAGGAAGCTTCAGCAGTTGCACTGTAAGGGCAGGAGTGGTTGTCTGTGGTGATTGCAAGAAGTCCATATCCTAGTCATGTATGAAATTAATCTTGCCTTACTTGTGAAAAAGCACACACATTTTCTGATATAATGAGACATGTAGAAAATTTATCAGTCACAAATACATGACAATTAGATTTTCTAATCTATGGTTGGTAATATATTAAGGAATCTTGATGACAAACCCAACAATTTTTATTTATGATGAAAGTTTTCTGTTCAAGTCACTGTCATCATCCATCTTTTATTGTAACATACTATCATTAAGATTACATTTTGTCATAACCAAATATGGGAACTAGCAGTTATATCTGTCTTCTTTTAGGTGTTTGCCCAGCTACTGTGAACACGAGAGTGAATGCTCCCAGTCCTGGGACACCTTCTCCTGTGACTGCGCACACAGTGGTTATGTGGGTGCGACCTGCCATTCCTGTAAGCCTCACACCTCACTTGTTCTTCTTTTGTTTTGATTTCCATGTAGCTCTATTTTTTTTTCATTATTTTATGTATATCTGTCTGTGTCTGCAACCATGGGCTAGAATGTGACAACAACAACAACAAAAACTAAAACAACAAAAAAAATAGACTTCTGTCTGGCTTATTTTTAATCAATTTCATTTCCTAATTATGTTAAAACAGATAACAGAAATACTTATCAAATAAGACAGATAAAAAAAGGAAACAAAATAGTGGCCAAGGAAGATAAGTATAATAAAACATAGTAAAAAGCAAAACAAAAAAAAAATCTAGAACTCATGATGTCATATCTTGTTTTTTTTCTTGCGTTGGATCCAATTTTAGTTTTCAAGTCCTGTCTGCTAAAGTAAAGAGGATAAGTTTTTTATTTTAAATATTTATAAAATTAAATGAGAAGAGTCTCAGAAGTACAGAATGGGAGCTACCATGTAGGGTTTCTTGATGTCAATGAGAAGCCAGGTAAATGTTCAAGTCCCATGCAATCTGGATGTGTTTGATGATGATGGTGGTGGTGATGATGGTTAACATACTGGGAACTTACCACATGCCTGCAGTATTTTAGGTTTCTTCATCTTTCAACTCCTGTAATCCTTGAAACATCCCTAGAAGATAAATGTTATTTTTATATACATTTTACACTTGAGGAAAGAGAGAGGCTAAGTCATTTTCCCAAGGTCACACAGCTACCTTCCAGCCAGAACTCTTGACCACCTCTAAATTGCATCTTTTTGATATTGAACACCAGTCTCTTTTCTGAAGAATTATTTTTTTCCATTTTAAAGTTAACTAAACTTTATTAACCTTCTAATTCATTAGCTACCAGAAGCTTATGTCAGAGCCCCTGAAATACTCATGGCTTTCTAATGATTAGCTTTTGTTTTATTTTCATTTTAGTATTTTTTTTATTTGTGTATTTCTATGACATTTTCGAATCCCTGCTCTGGTAGTACCTCCCCTCTTTTTAAGTCTTCAGGGAAAAAGCATGACATGAAGATTCACCTATTTCATCACATTCAGTCCCTTCTATTGGGAAGATAACTTGCACTCTTAAGAACTCTTTCTGTGAATTATGTACTTTTTCCACATTAAGTGTGGGAGAAAGGCAAATTATGGACTACCATGTATTCAACCTTATGGGAACTGAATCCCAGGGCATCAGTCAGTGGTGTTGGGATGAGAACCCTGGGGCCCCTGCCCAGGGGGATTCATAGAGGAGCCAGAAGCCTCCTGGAAGACAAGTAGAGGTGACTCATCCCCTAAACAACCCATAAGTTTAACCAAAGCAATTCCACTTCTATTTCTATTACTATTACAGTGTTAGGTAATAATTTATCAAAGACAATCTTCATTTAAAAGGAGCTGGACATCTGGGAAAACTTGAGGCTAAGCGACTGGGCCAAAGTTATAGTTAAGATTGGGGACAGTTTCTTATAAACCCTCCATCACTCCAGCAAGGTGTCTTATACAAAGCAAATAACTACTAAATATTAATAATTAAGGAATACTTGCTAAAATGTTATCAGTAACTGTGATCTAAACATCCTTCAAATAACTGATTTAAAACTTGACAGATATTATATAAGGGTCTTTTTCTTCTGACCCTAATAACTGGATTTTGTCTAATAATTGAATTGACTTTATTGTGATTTTCTAACTGATATACCAAATGACAGTGAGATATTGCTGAATGCAAACCTTAAAATTGAATGAAGAACAATTATTGATTTGTAAATTTTACCTTCTTGGAAAAAATGTACTTATTTTAAGTAAACAAAGGGTGTAATTACTAAGTAATTTAAAAAATCTACACAGTTATTAGATAATAACAGATCATTTACAGTGATTAAGCCAGTGCACTTCAGATGCTTAAATAGTGTGAGGCTGAACTAGAACTAGACTGGAGTAAATCCAGTTACCACAAACTTGAAAAGAATTTTATTTCTAGAGCATGCAGGATGCAGATCCACAGGTTCCCACAGTGATACCTCTTAAAATCTTTCACTCTGTGCTTCAGAATCTTCACATTTTCTGATTGAAGCAGGGGAACACAACCCTGGAGAAAATGTCTCTGAGAGCAATGCAGAATAAGTGTCACTGAGGAAATGGAAGTGTCACATAATTAACAGTGTGGAGGGATCCATCCCACTGTAGCCTCTAACTGGGATCCATGTCCTTTGCAGCTCTCTATGAGCAGTCATGTGAAGCCCACAAGCACAGAGGGAACTCTTCGGGGCTCTACTATATCGATTCAGATGGAAGTGGCCCATTGGGACCAGCTCTTGTATATTGCAACATGACAGGTATGTTAATAAACTTTATTGTAATAATTAAACTCGTGTAAATGCCTGTTTGCAAAACCAGAATGGGAAAAGTAGAATTTATCTAAATGACAACTTTATTTAGATTTACATTGTGAATGTACTTATAACATTGTCACCAATGGGTGACAATATGAAATCCAGAGTCACCCCAGTGGCATGGGAAAGAAGGAGGAGATGGATATTGGATGGTGGCATTGTGTGTTCTTCCTCACTTCTTCCCCACCAATGCAGTAAGGAGTTATAGGTGGATGAGATTGAGAAAAAGTAAGGTGTATGTAAAGTACATTTTAGAAGGAGATGGGCCGCGCTAAAGAAGGTGTATCCCTGTGGAATTTAGGAGGTGAAGAGATAAGATAGTACCCCTCACAGGGAGGATTGGGTTTCCAGCAAGGAACGCTGTAACCGTGCAGAAATGGGAAGGCCTGTTTATATTGGGGCCATGATGGGAGATCCTAGATGATCCTTATGTGAGGTCACCTTGACTGACAGTTGGCTGCTATATAACTTTTGCCTAGTATGCATGTGCTTACCTAGAATTCAGTCTGTCATAATTAGATTCATGAACTTTCGGGCATAGTTATGAGATTATAATGATGGTATAATGAGGCTGAAATTAGGGGCAGTACTTTCTGTGCATGCGTTTGTAGCTGGTTCAGTCAGCAGCTTTCATGGCCTTTGTGCTCTAGGATTTGGAGTAATTTATAATCCTAAAAGGGACATATTTCTGGGAGGTACTTAAGAAGGTCTTCAAGGAAAATTTCTATGGTTACAGAGCTGGGCCTAGGCTCCTGCTGCTCATGCCTGACTAACTACCTAACAACATGATTGCTCAGAAGTATTAAACATAATGTCTTAAAAGAGTTAAGAGATGGTGATTAAAAGTTATGTCATTATTTTCTGAAAATTTTTTATGTGCAAAATTAACACTAAATCTTTGCTTATTAATCTAAAACAGAAAAGAATAAACTTTTGTAGTTCATGTCAATAAATGCCAAAGACAGGAGAATAGTCACTTTTTAAATTTGTGAAATCATCCATTTGTATTCTTTTGAATCTTTAATTACATGAATTTATCTAGGAGATAATGTTTCTAACGTGTACATACTTCATGCAGTAATATGTTTATATGAAACTATGTATAAGTAATATTTTATTTTCCCTAGAAACCCAATTATATGTGGTGGATAAATACATATATATCAAAAGCAGGTCCTTTAATTCTTTGACATTTTTAAATTTTACAACTAAGCCTACATGTATAGAAGTGCAAAAAGACCAAAACCACCACTATAGTAAATGACAACTGCCCTAAGAGAATTGATACAAATTCTTATCCCTCTTCTTCCTGTGTGTGTATGTGTGTGTGTGTGTATACGTATATGTATCTGTACCCACAACTTCCCCTTCTTGCTTACATAACATTTCATCAACAGAAAGGGAACAATCTTTCTTTATGATACTTACTGTGTTAGTCTAGAAGTCTGTAGTCATAGCAAGGACTTCAACACCACAGAATTTGACTTTGAAAATTCTGAGACAATGTTCAGGAAAAAAATCAACCTTAGATGTTTCTAAGGTAACTATAAGTTAGTTATAATGTGGTTGCTCTGTTATTATGACTGTCACCCTGTCACCCTGATAGCGTTGCAATTTCCATAAACAAGGTGTTATTCTTGGATAAATTTATGATAATGGTCGAGTAGCTTAAAATCCTAATGCAGTTTTTATACCTACTTCCATTTCATATGTAAAACAAATCTGAGCATTTTGGCAGTGGGTTTATAATTTGATCCAGTATGCCTTCAAGCTTGAAAACTCCCAAAGTTGCACAGAATATGTGAGAGCTCTCAGGGATTTGCATTGGATTCAATGTGACTGGGGCTTTTAGGCAAGTGCTTGTATCATAAAAACTGACCAAAATATTGCAATGTGATCATAGAGATAAATACATTGACTTACTTTTACTGAAAGATGTGTGATCAGTAAAATACATGAGAAAACAGCCAAGGGGCACTTTCTAGATATTCTTGGCTCCAGTGGATATAACAGGCATTTAAATTACTCAATTTCTGCTTCATTTTGCTTTCATTACCACGGCTCAAGTGAGAGCCAAGAACAAAGAAAGCTAAATAAAGATTCTGGCATCCCAATAATACATTCTCTTTTATCAGTCATGTGCTTAATTATCAGAGAAATTGTGACCTTTTGAAGATTTTTATTCATTTTATCTCAGATTAATTCTATGAGTAGGATTCCATATACACTGAAAAACTCTGATATTTATAGCAAACCGGAAATGATCTCAGGTGGCACGCAACTTGAGTTAATTTTCAGTGACTGAAGCTGTTTTGTTGATAACTGATTGTTGGCAGGTTTGGTAAGGCTGAGGTCAAGTCACATTTTCTGCCAAGAGGAATAACTGAGAGCTAATTGCCTGGCTGTCTATAGTTTATGGTTATAATAAATGAAAACTATTTTAGGCTTAGTCATGAGGCTTTAATTCTGCATATTTATAAAGCCCCTTTGGAATGGAAAACTGGTTTAAAAAGGCAGTTTGTTTTAATACTAGTTGTATATAATAACTGATGTGTTTGACTCCATGTAATTGTGTTATTTTCAGGGTGAGCCTTGGCACCCCCTGGAAGGAAGACTAGTTACCATCAAAAACTATAAATAGACACTCAGTTTTTGATTTTACTTAACTTAAGATAATACCTAATGCTATATAAGCAAGTTTTTTCTACCCTAGAGGCAAATAGGAGTCTCTAAATATGTAAAGGAAAAGATAATTAACCTCTCTGGTCAATTTATACACTTGATGGCCTTGAAAACTATCTTCTGAGGAAGTGAATCATTTCCTTCCCTAGAATGACCTGAAGAAATCTCCAAGTAAAGGCAAAAAATGAAGAGATGCCAAAAAGCTTCTAACAACATTGAACTCATCTGTAGCCAGCACCTACTCTGTGCCAGGCAAGGCTGTAATTACAGCAGGGAGCGACACAAGACATATTTTTCCTTTGGAGGAATGGGAATGAGACCCTTAACAGCAGCTAACCAAATATGTGGCATGTTGGAAGGCAGTGAGCACCATAAAGCAAATAAGAGAGAGGATAGGGGCACAGATTGTGGGAGGGTGGGCTACAATTTTAAATAGAGGCATCAGGAAAAGATTAAGTTTGAAAGTTAAATTTGAGCCGACCACATGAAATAAGCAGCCCTGAGAAAACCTGAGGAAAAGTCTCCAAGGAAAACGAGTAAGCAAGTGCAGAAGGCCTGTGACCACAGGGAGCCTGGTGTGTTGGACAGACCAGGGTGACAGGACCAGAAGGTGGCCTTTCTCAAGTCATGTAGCTGGAAAGTGGCAGGTCCAAGATTCACACCGGCAGTGTACTTTGAGCCTACAACCAGCATGCTGTTACAAGAGGAAGCAAAGAGACCTCTTAGGATTAGCTCCAGTAATTGAGCGAACATGGGGTAAAGTAGAGCAGGGTAAGAGCAGAAGAGATGAGAAAGGCTAGAATTAGAGCCAGTGGACAAAATGTGGGTGGAGAGGAAGAGAGGTGTCAAGGTAGGTCCTGGAAGTAAGGTGGGGATATTATCAACAGAGATGGAGAATTTCTGGGAAGAGCATGGATTCCAGTTGTGAATATGTGAAGTTTGGGTTGCCTATTGGTCAGTCTGTTGATTATAAAAAACAAGTGTAATGTGTCATCTTATGTGTCCCTTGAGGAGCAGCATCTCAGGAAAGGCTGTATTTTTCTTAAGCTTCCCTGGAGATTCTGATGTGCACATGGGTCTAAAAACCACTGTCATGAAGTTGAATGTTTTTGGTTTTGGTGTGCACAGACTGCTCTTTACAAAAGTTAAAATGAAAATGGATCAACGAGCATCACAGGATGGAGAAATAAAATCAATGCAGTCATGCGATTTTTGTGCCACTATTCATTTTGCTGTCTAAGCAGTGGCCCTGTTGTTTCCATTTATATAGGTCGTCTGAGCGACATGTAATGGTCCACCACTAAAACTTCATGGCTTTGATGTGTCTACAAATGTAATAAGAGTTGTTCACAAATATTTAGATAAAATACAAGACATTAATTCTATAAATTAAGTATCTCCTAAACTCTTAAGTCAGTCTTGGAAAGTCTTAAGAGCTTTCAGGTGTGTGTGTATAGGGATTTATGAAAAATATGAATAATAGTTTAGTGATTGACATTGCTGTATACATTTTTATTATTAAAGAATACAGATTATTGTATCACAATGCCTTTTGGGCAAGTAAGTGTTTTAGAGAAGTTTATAGGTTTCTAATTATCATATAAAAGAAAACTCCTGAAATTAGAATATTCATATTCTATGTGCCAAGATAAATATTCTGTGGTTCTATAAATTAAAATTGAGATGGAACATTAAATGGATCATGGAACACACACACAGAAAACAAGATGGAGAACAGGATTTAAAAATAGTTCAGCAAAGATTTCCAAATAATATTAAATACCAAGGATTTTTATTGAACCTAAAGCCATAAGGAAAACAAGATGCTAACGACAAAGAAACACAGATGTTCATCCAAAGACCCAAAAACTATCTCTAGAAGCTATACAACAAAGTATGTAATCAAAAATTTAAAAACTACAGATAGTTCATGGGAAAAATGCAAGAAATAAACCAAAGTTATAACTCTCATATGGAGTCCCATGAAGTGCCTGTGACACATCTAACTTTTGTTAGAGGAAGGATGAGGATCCTGGTCCTCTGCACATGGCGTGGAAATACTTGCACTATGAATATTTTGCCTTCTTCGTGTTGCTGCAGTGCCTGTGGACAGTTAAATATTCTTTAATTGTTATAAGCAGGTACTAACCCTTGGGAAAACAATTCTAAACCAATAGCTAAGATTATATCTTTAGTAATAGCCTTCAAAAATGTAGTGCTAGAACATAGTGCCTTTAGTACAAAACCAGCCAAAACAAAACAAAAAAAATAAACTATTTTGAAAGGACTCCTTGTAAAATTTGCTAACAGATCAATTTTTTTTTTCCTAAATAGAAGAAATGGAACATAGTTTCTTTGATGACAAGATGAGGACTGAATTCCAGCAGCTCTATGCACTGTATGTGCCCACCCTAAACATAGTATGCTTATTTTTATTTTTATTTTTGTGTGCTTCAGAAACTCTGGTTCTCAGACATTATATTACAAGAACAATTGTTATGAGGAGGAGCTAGACTGCAGAGCAGTGACTGAATTTCGGGTTCATAAGGATCACCTGGGGCCTTGTTGAACAAGCCAAGGAACTGTGTGTTTTGCACCCCCTCCCACCTCACCTTCAGATCCTCATTTATGCATGGACTCAGCAAGCCAGCAAGCCAGCGATTTTTACTCATTATCACTGAGTCAGTTGCTCTTATGCAAACCAAGCAACTGTGTTTCTTAAACAGCCATTTTCCTCTGTCAGAAATGTCAAACCTTCAGCATCATGGCATAACAAAGGCAGTGAGCTCAATTGCCTTACATACAACTCACATTTTTTTTTTAATTCTGCATAGACTGGGTACCAGTAGACCCATACTGCTATGCTTTTTACATTTGTTCATTTGTATAGATTTTCTGTTTCTTTCACCTCTCTCTTTTTGCTGGAATTCCTGTCTTGTCATAATCAAACAGCTCCTTTTTCAGTCACACATTTAATCCATGCATTCACTGAATCATTACACATACTTTTTCCTTCAGACTTTCAGGCACTACTACTCTATATCTGAGGAACAAAAGGGACATGAACTATTCTGATAGACCTCCCCATCAGTGAGGTAGAGAGATGTTAATTCAACTACTAAAAATGTTACGACTCTTATAAGTTTTGCATTTGTTCTTTTAAATAGATATTAACATCTGCTGGGAATTTTTCAAAAAGAGGCTGTAGGTGTGAGTTGGAGAGTTCTTTCAGGAGTAAATGCATGGCTGCTGCAACATGTATTTGCCTTGCTTGGAAAGAGTTGTGATTTCATTGTTCTCCGCTTTGCTCTACAAAACAGATCAGCAGTAAGCGTGGCATTGTACATTTGTCATGTGCAACAACTTTTATTTGAAAACAGTGTTTCTTATAGAAAATTCTATAATGAAGAAGTGTTAAGATGTTTAAAAAAAGAGAAAGAAGAGCTGCTTTTTGATGATTGTCATACACTGTGACCATGCCTCTCTTTTATGTAGGCCTTTGCCTGTAAAGAATGCTTCTCGGTCTCAATGGCTGCCCTCCTGCAGTTTCTAAAACAGGGATGCTCAGTGTACATGTAGATGCAAAACTTTCAGAGAAAGTCCTGTCACTGCATCCAAAAGGGAAAAAATACAAATGGTCCAGGAAAGTTCACTTTCCTGCCCTTTAGTCAGCCACACAGCATTCAATGCCTTACATATGGACAAGGTGAATGGTCTTGATGAACAATAAAAATATAAATATCAATAGAGTGGCTGGGCCATCAGCCTGCTTGAACATTTGAGAATGGCTAGAACAATAGCTTTCAGGCTTTTGATGCTGCCTGGTCCATACTTCTCACTTACCAAATATGGAATTGGAGGCTCTGAAAATTTTTTTAGACTTTTTCGAGACCATAGATTTTAACTCATAATCTCTTATTGACTATGACACTGTGTTCTGTCCATATCTAATTTGATAAGTATATACATATAACATTCTTCCTGAGGAAAGCATTTTACTATTGTGCTGAAATGCCAGGATGGACATTCATAACATTTCATGATAACTGAGCACTTGGAAGGTGCCGGACACTAGGCAAAACATATGTACATGTTGCCTCAAGAGAACATAAGTCATTTTGAGTAAGTGTCCTTTATGTGAAATAGCAGATTCCTAAACTTATGACTGAGAAGACAAACAAAATTGTATTCAATATGACCTATTAGGTTCATCCTCTGAAATCTCAAGAGAAAAAGGCATGAAGTGGCTGTATTCTCTTGGAGTTGTCTGCTGTATCTTGCAGTATTTTCTTGTGTTGAAAATATTAAAGTAAATCATGAAAAGCTTGAAGGACCCAGAAACTGTAACAAGAAGGGCATCCTTTGTGAAAGACCTAATGTCACTACTGATCAGGAGAGGCTCACAGGTGTGGGTTTGTGACAACTACCACTTCTGGGCCTCTCCCAGGGCCTGGAAGCTGTCTGTTTAGAACTGTCATCCCTGCCCCTCAGTAAAACACAAACACGGAATTATCTTTGCTTCTGCCAAACAGATGAAGTGGCAGGGCCCAGCATCTCTGAGATCCTGGGGCAGAAACATATAAGATCTAACCTTTGTCTTCTTCAGGGCACCCACAGGGAACTAACAGCAGCACACTTGGCCATTCTCATCCCTATGTTCACATAAATGCCCATGATGTAGTTCTTTTTCTTTCTGAAGTTTTTTCATATGAGATATAATAGAGGACTCAGATGCATAGGTTCTCAGGTAAGGTTACAGGCCCCTGTAGTCCATGAGAACTTAACCTGTTCAGAAATCTCAGCAACTCACACTGGGTGGCTTAGAAATGTGTGATGAACTTTTCTCAGTTTTGTGAAATGGGGCAAGTGAGTGTTTCTAGGTTTCTATTTCTTTATCTGTTTGACAAAGGGATTGGGCTAGATAAAAAATGACAGCCAGCTCTAACAATATTTCTCTTTGGATAGTAGCACGGTAGTAGAAATTCTGAGGTGGCTGTCTTGGAGCTAGACTTCTCAGAAATGTAATGTAGTATTCGGATTATCTTTGTGGATCTGGGAATGGCTACTAGTGTTTTATTAGTTCATCCTTATTTATCATTGTGAGTTCATCTTATCTGGCGATAGAATGAGATGAGTTAAACCATCTGACAGTATCTTCCCAGTCTTCTCAGAACATGTGCACTCCTTTTCCATCCAAAAGAATGCAGGTTTTATTTCCAAAGAGGTGGTGTTTAGACATAGGTTAGACTTCGTTTCAGGCATCTGTGAGAAAAGGAATTTTGCCTTCACTTTCCTCAAGGTCAGTTTCTAGGTCACGAGGAACAGACCCACCATCCCTAAAGGCACGCAATTTTTTGTGATGAAGTCTATTTTCTTTTTTTTTTTTTTCCAGGGAAATGGAAACAACCATAACAGCTGTGCTTTGGATTTATATTTTCCTGAAGGTGTAAAAAAGATTTTTTTTTTCCATCAAACCACCTGTTTTTCTATAAAAGACTATTAATGTAGTTTAGAGGTATATTATAAAGTGTAGGAAGTGTTGCAAAGTGGATCTAATTTGGCAAAATAAGCAGAAACTAGGGGTGTTGCCGGTTCTGGGGAGCTCTAGAACTCCTGGATCTTGATTCTTAGCAGCCAGTTAACAAAGAATTGAAAGCAGATGCCTAGAAATTAATTGTAGGCAAGCTAGCTTTATTAAAAGTGAAAGTACACTTTTAGAAGGGAGAATAGGCTGCCAGGAGTGGTCAGCCTTGAAGACAGAGTAAACTCACTCTCAAAAGGGAGAGCAAGCTGCCAAAAGTGGTCAGCCCCAAAGACTTGTGACAAGCAAAAGTCACCCTCAGATGGGAGAGCAGGTAGGCTCAAGGGAGAGCTACCCTATTGGTGGTGGGTTTGGGGATTTTACCTATTAATAAGGGGTAGAATGTCTATGGCCATGCTACCCTGAAAAGCTCAATCTCATCTGATCTTGGAATCTAAGCAGGATCGGGCCTGATTAGTACTTGGATGGGAGACCACTTAGGAAGACCAAGTGCAATAAGCATAAAAAATAAAAAAATAAGGGATTGTAAGCTGACAAGTTCCTTGCAATCTGTGAAGCCAATCAAGGGTTGCCTCTCCTAAAAAAATAAAAATAAAAATATAACCAAGGTGAAATATTCATGATTTTGGGTGGTCACTTCATAGAAAAATGGTTTGTTTGTGTGTGTGTGTGTGTTTTTTTTTCTAAAATTAAGGAGATGCCTCTTTTCTTACTATGTATGGGCTTCTTAGAACTGTCATGGCATCAGATGCATGATGGGTACAGCCATAACCGCAGTGCTAATTTATTATAATGATCGTATAATGAAACAAAGGTGAATTCTAGGTTACACCAGCTGTCCTTCTGCACCTCCCTATATTAGGGACTTTCCCTATCCCCTTTATTTTCTGCTTTAACAGGAAGTTTTAAACTACAAAACTGTTTCACTGAGTCAAAGCTACTGTTTTTCATTTTAGTGACTCTGAGGAGGGGTCCTGATGTAACTCAAATCGCCCTGAGAGACATGATCCTCAAAAATTTCTTTTTGGGAAGAAGAGGATGAAGATTTGTCTTTTGTAACTGCTTCCTGCTGTCAGAGGAACATAGGTCCTACCTGTTGAGGACCATGAAACTTCTCTCTACCTGATCTAATGAGAGTAGAGTAATGTTAGAACCACCTGTGTGGATAGGTTGGCATCCTTGCATGATAATAACCCTGGTCTGTAATTGCTGGTTCCTAGAAGAACTAAATTTTACTAGTAAATTAAAAAGGCAGGGACCAGAAATGAATAGCTCGATAATGAGGAGTGGAAATTATCATGGAGAAAGAAGAGACTATACCCATGACCCTCAAACATGAAATGTTGGTAAATTTGTTCTTCTTGGTAGTAATTGAATCTCTCTCAGGTGTTTTAGCCAATATGTATGGTTGAAAATCTCTGTTATCCTAGTTTCTACTTTGGCAGAATTATTAATGTATGTGTAGCAGGTAGTGTTAAGAATTGCACATACACCACCTTCTGAAGCTGGAACATAATCCAGGACTATTTGATTTTCTAAAACAATATTAGCTAATGAATTTAAGGACTTGTAGCTCATGGAGAGCCCCTTCAGTCTGATTTGCCAACTTTTCTAGTTCTGCCGTAAGGTTGGAAAGAATGAACTATGCTCAACATACCCTGCCCAAGGAAGAATGGTAATGAAGACTGTTTCCTCATGTAAAAATATTTGCTAAAAGGTCCCTGCGAGCATGGGGGGCAGTGTCATTTTAGACTTTTGGGTTAGATGCCATGTATCTTAGCAAGCACATCCTATATATAAGATATGGACTTGTTACCACTGGGATGATGTGAAATCTGCCGTTGCCCCAGAGGCATGGTGGGGGGTTGGGGTGGTGTGGTGTCCCTGGTTCTTTCCTGCTGACGCAGCAAAGAATTACAGGTCAATGAGATTTATAAGAAGTAAAATTTATTGAAAGTACATTTTAGGAGACAGGCCACACTAAGGAAGGCTGCAAGCCTTTGGAATTTGGGAGGTGAAAGGATAAGACAGAGTACGCTTCAAGGGAGGAGCAGGTTTTTAGCTAAGAGAGCTGTAAAAACACAGAAATGAGATCTGTTTATATTTGGGCTGT
Source organism: Macroglossus sobrinus (assembly GCA_004027375.1). Classification (NCBI taxonomy): domain Eukaryota; kingdom Metazoa; phylum Chordata; class Mammalia; order Chiroptera; family Pteropodidae; genus Macroglossus; species Macroglossus sobrinus. The sequence goes on along the minus strand of PVKZ01003672.1, from coordinate 79,128 downwards.
GATGGGAGGTCCTAGATGACTCGTATGTGAATGGCTGAAATTGACTGACATTTGATTGCTGTATAACACTTTCTATACTGCACACATGTGCTTACCCAGATTTCAGTCTGTTATAATTAGATTCATGAATTTTCAGGCATAGTCTTGGTATATAATGAAGCTGAGGTTGTGGGCAGGTTTGTCTCTGCGGAATGTTTGTGGCTATTTTAGACAGAAGCTTTTATGGCCTTCGTGCTCTAGGATTTGGGATAATGTATAATCCTAAAAGGGAGGTGTTTCTGGGAGGTCCTTAAGGAAGGTCTTCACAGGAGGTTTCTATGGTTACAGAGCTGGGCCTTTGCTCCTGTACTCATGCCTAACAGATTGAGGCATTAGGTGACTAGGATTTCAGTGGCGTTGGGACAGTTTTCTCCTTTGCAGGCAATAGTGCAACAACTACATAATTACACCATGCTCTTGGGTGCACAGGTCATGTTTGGACTAGTTATACCCTTTCTAAAAGGTTTTACCTTGGTGCAAGACATCAAGTTTGCAGGCCACTAAGACCTGTAATACAGTTGTCTAAATTTGCATAGTATGGTAGTTTTTTTTTTTTTTTAAGCATTGGTTGAGTATGATAGCATCATTTATCAAGGGTTTATGCTTATTGGTAGCCATGTAAAAGCATGTAGTAACATTGCTAGTTTAAATAAGGGTAAAAGAAGTGGCAACAAATCTTGGCTTAAAGGAGAAAGATAAGTCTGAATACCTAGAGTCATTATCGAGTTTTGCTTCAGGATGTGTGGAAAATAGTGATGCACGGTCCTTTTGTGGGTGTTTGCAACATACCTACAATTTTGAGCTCCACGGGCTACTATGGCTTTAGTTATTCTGATTAGTGATTTTTTTCTCCGTGGTCCCCCTTTGGGTTTTATAATTGTTTCCTCAGTGGCCTGAATTTGTCGGAAAGGGGAGGTAATTAAGAAACAAAGGAAAAACATTGTCACTATCTTGCTTATTCTTTTTAAAGAGAAACCTGAGAACTTCAGCTGGTTCCCAGATGTAAGAGTCCGTTCCACTCTCAGTCCTGGGTGAAATGTCCTATTGGAGACCTAAATCAATAGGGACAGGCTTTATTCTAGACAGGAGTACCCAACTGTTGATTCCTTGGAGCTTAATGGCCATTAGAGTACTTACAGGATATGGTCTTTTACATTTTGGAAGGAGCTGATCATTGGGGGGCCCTTCCTTCCAGGTTTTAATATGTACCTGATACTATGGAGAAATTACTGTAGTCCTGTAGCTCTCCATAGGAGCAGAGAGGATTTTATTACCATATTCCTGAAGAGCTATCTGCACCTATCCTAGATTAACTATGTACTTCATTTGATTATGAAATTTCAGATCTACAAGAAGGTCTAGGGTTATAAAGGGTCTTCTATATAACATTTAAAAGGGCTGAGTTTCATAGGAGTTTTCAGAAATCCCCTTCTCCTAAGGATAAGGGTTATGGGTAATAAAGCAGGCCAAGATTCAGAGATCTCTTGACAAAGCTTAGCTAAGATTTGTTTTAAAGTTTGATTAGTCCTTTCTACCTTGCCAAAGAACTGAGGTCTCCAAGCAGAATGGAAATAATGATGGATATCTAGAGCTTTAGCTACAGATTGAATAATCTCAGCTACAAAAGAGTGTCTGTCCATTGTCTCACTGTAAGGAATGAGGAAGCCCACATCTGGGGATGATTTTCTTTAATAAGGCCTTGACAACCCTACCCAATGACTACAGGTATCCATGAAAACTAATAAATATTTATATCTGGTGGAGGGTGGCATTTAAGAATATTCTAATTACCAGTCTTTCCCCAATTAAGTTCCCCACCTCTGTACTGGCTCTATTAAAGGCGGGGGGTGTATTTTTTCCACCTGGATTGTTGTAAGTACATAAAGAGCAAGCTTCGGTAACTCTCTTAACTATACTAGGTAACCCTTTTCATATAAAGAGTTGGTTTGCTAACATTACCATGGCATCCCTCCCTACATAGGAGTCACGCAAGTTCTTAATAATCTTCCATTGACAAGACTGGGAAGTTAAAAGCTTTTGACCTATATACCACCAAGGTCCCTCAAATTCTCCACTTTGTTTAATTGCCCATAAGATTTTCTTGCTGGTATATGTTAGAGAAAACTAAAAAAGTCCTGCAGAAGTGAACAATGCCATCTCAGAATTTTGTTAACAAAGCTCTTTTTCTTTCTCTTTTGGACTTGGAGTTGCCCTGAGCAATAGAGGACATATCTCTCTGGTGTCCTTTACAGTGGATTACTGCTACCTGCCTTGGTTTTTGAACAGCTAAAAGCTGTAAAATCTCAGGCACATGTTAAACAGGGATATCCTTCACAGTTAGGACCCCCCTTTCTTTTCAGATACCTGCACGGGCCTGGAGGACAAGAAAGGATTACTTGGAATCTGCGTAGATAGTTATTGTTTTTTCTTATCCCAGTGTTAACCCTCAAGTTAAGGCTATAATCTCAGTTTTCTAGGCAGTAGGGATTGGGCTTCTATAGTTTCATATAAGTTGATGATGACTTATTCTGCTTTCCTTTGTCTATTTTGTACAAAGCTGCTGCCATCAGTAAACCATCCCCATCTGGACCTTTTAGAGGGGTATCAGATAGGTCAGCCCTACTTGAGTAGATAAGATTGACTACCTTGGAGCAAGAGTGAGCTGGATCAGGAGAAGGTTCAGTTGACATTAATGAGGCTAGATTTAGAGTATTGCAGGGCTTTTAGGTTACCTCCGGGGTGTCTAGGAGTAGGGCATGGTATTTAGTTAGCCTTTCTCCAGTAAATTAGAGATGCTCCTTAATTTCTCAAGTTCTTGAACTTGATGAGGGGTGGGGACCTCTAATGGTCGTCCTAAGGTCAACTTGATAGTCTCCTCTATTAACAAAGCTGTTGCTGCTGCTGCTCACAGGCAAAGAGATCATCCACAAGCAACATATCTAATTTCTTTGAAAAATATCCAACTGGCTGGAGACATTCCACTATCCTCCGGACTAAGACACCCATTGCTTCTCTGCCACATACAAGGAAAAGGGTTTAGTAAGGTCTGGAAGACCCAAGACAGGAGCCTCAGTCAAGCCCTTTTGATAGTCTTTAAGCTCTATCAAGACCTCCTGTTTAGTCAAGGGATTCTGACTCTGGACCTTTGATGGCTTCATAAAGTGGCTTTGCTAGTAAACTGAAGCCAAGGATATATATTCTACAGAAGCTAGCCATTCAAAGAAAGGTTCAAAGGTATTTATCTGTCTTGGATATGACTAAGTTCAAGATGGTCCTTTTTCTGTCAGTCAATAACTGCTGGCTGCTAATGGTTAGTATGTACCTTAAATAATTAACCCATTGCTGTGATATTTGGGCATTTTTCTGAAAAATCTTATATCCTCAATCTCCAAGAAAACTGAAAACTTTTATGATATTAAAATTAGAAATGCCCTCAGAGAGGCTGCATATTGGAATATCATCCACATATTGAAGAATAGCTCCTTTGTCTAATTGTACATCTCTCAGATCTCTTTCCAGGGCTCTGGCAAATAAGTGGGGACTGTCGCAGAAACCCTGTGGGAGTATTGTCCACATGTACTATTGAGATTTTTAGGTTTTGGGGTCAGGCCATTCAAAGGCAAATGGGTATTAGGAATCTGGGTGGACAGGAGTGCAGAAAGAAGCATATTTTATTTAGATCCAGAAGAGTAAACCATTGTGTATCTCTCATAGATGAGTAAGGATGGTTTAGGGGTTGGCTGAAGGGATGAAGGGGGACTACAGTCTTATTTACTAGTTTCAGGTCCTAGACTAGCTTATATTCCCCAGAGGTATTTATTACTGCAAGAATAAGGGTGTTGCAAGGTGACTGGCAAGGTACCAAGAGTCCATGCTCTAGGAATTTGTTAATAATAGGCCTCAGGCCCTCCAGCACTTCCTTCCAAATTGAGTACTGTCTCTTGTGAGGGTAGGCAACTCTCAGCTTTACTTATATAACCACTGGTTGAACAATTGTTGCCCTCACAGGAACTCCCTGGTCCCAGACTGTGAGCACAACTGCCTCAAGGACCTGAGCAGAAATTTTATTATCTACTAGGGCCATATTTCAGTTGAGACTAGAGGGATGTCCCAGGATCTCAAAGTGGCGCCTAAGTCTTCTGAAAGATCTCTACCTAATAAGGAAATGAGGCACTGGGGAATTATTAAAAGGACTGAAAAAATAGTCTGTCCTCAAACTGGCACATAAAAGGGGGTGTATAGAAAAACAAGTTTGAGGGTTGCCATTACTCCTGTAATAAGTACACTTTTGGAGGTTAGAGGTCCAGATGAGAGGTTAAGGCCCCAGGTAAGCGGCCTCAGTATCAATACAAAAGTTAATTTGCTTACCTGCCACGTCAAGAGTCACCCGGGGTTCCTCGGTGGTGATGAGAACGTTGGTAGGGATCAGTGCCATTTGGGTCCTCAGGGCTCGGCAATTCTTCATTACGCCCATAGTAGGAGCTGGCATCTCCTGTTCTCTATGAGACTGAGGGCAGTTGAGCCTCCAGTGGCTGAAATCTCTGCATAGTGGGCAAGATCGCAGGGCCAGCTTTTGGCATTCTTCCACCCAGTGGCCAGGGTGCTTGCATTTAAAGCAGGCCTTATAATTCTTACCAATAACAGCTTGCTGTTCCTTTGATTTTCTCAGGCGACTTTGAGATGGCATGGTGCTCCCAGTGGTGCTGCTAACGGCTAGCACAGTCAGTTCAGCCTGTACTTTTCCCTGCATCCTCTCCTGCTGAAATATTTCCTCCTTTTCCTCTTGATCCTAGTTGTTAAAAACAAAACAAAACAAAACAAACAAACAAAAAAAAAAAACAGAGAAAGCAGTGTCTAGTAATCATGCCATGGGGGTTTGAAGCCTTACCGTAATTTCTGAAGTTTTCTCTACTATCTAGGGCAGACTGACTAATAAAATGTTGCCTCATGAGGATTTGACCCTCAAGTGAAAAGGGATCTAAACTGGTATATTTTATAAAAGCCCCAATGAGCCTCTCCTGGAAGAGAGCAGCATTTTCATCTCTACCTTGAGTCACCTCCTTTACCTTTTCATAGTTTACAGGTTTCTTAATATATTTTTTCATTCCTTCTAGAAGGCATTGAATCATGTTGTCCCATCTCAGGTCACTCCTACAATGTTATAATCCCAGTGAGGATCCTGGTCTGGAAAAACTGTAGCCACAATGATAGTTCAAAAATCCTGATTAAATCTGTCCGCCATTCTTTAGATCTAATTTGTGCTTCAAACTACAGTGAATAGCAGCTAAGTACTTATTCATCATGCTATCCACTTAAATCCTCTGTTCTGTCTCCTTATGCTTGAAAGCTAAGATTATGTTATATTTCAAAGGTGCCTTCTCACAAATAGTTTTGAAGTCTATGAAAATAATTTATTGTGGAATATTATGAAAACATAATGTGTCTTTGTTGGGCTCTTTTAAATGATATTTTTAGAAAGGGCAATCGTTTAAATACTTTTTTCTAGAAGAGTAGTTTTGAGATTCTGTTTAACTTTTTCTTTTTTCCACTTGAAAAAGATTTCTATTATTACATTTTTAACCATGCAAAACCATATATCTATCATACTGACCAGTAGCCTATATGAACTATTCAGGCATATCATTTTTCTTTGTGCCATAAGCCATGAAAATAAATGACACGATGGCATTATAATTGATGAACTCCTAAGCCTAACACAGTCTCCTATGTGGCTTCTATTACCCTCATTTCATTTGATAGAAGAAAACCTGAGGGTGAATGGAAGTAGGTAATTACAAAAAAAAATAAATAAATAACAGCAGGCCTATTTAAGTAATTTTTCAGGAAAATGTTGAAATATAAAAAGTCTAGTGAAAACATGATTAAAAAGGGGGAAAATCTATGGACTTCAAGACACTATAGGAATACTCAGAACCCCCTTAAGTGAGCAGAGAGAGGGAGATGATCTATTAAGTTTTTTTTTTCCTAAATGAATATGAAACTGAATTAGTCATGCTAACTTACAGTTTGTTCCTGTTCTTATGACTTTTTGCATACTTTGTGATGTTTTTCTGTAGGCTTCGAGCCAGAGTTCTTGGCATGGCCCTCGGGTTCTCATTCTGAATCTCTGGGTGTATTTGATGAGTTAGAGGTCTGTAAGCACTTGTGTGGCTGTGAGATTTCTCCCATGCAGAACAGGAGCAGGGACCAGCAGGGCTCCTCAGTGGGTTCCTTGTAGCACTGTTTGGATTGTTGAACTTTGTCATGTAGTAGCTATTTAAAATAATAAAAATGAGTTCCACGTGACCGTTTTCTACTCCTGAAATTTGGAAAGTTTATATATAGACTGATTTTTTTTTTTTACCAAATTCATGTCACAGTAAGTCATGTGACTTGGCAACATAAATGTAGTTGAGTTAGGACAACATGAAGTCAGCATTTTAGCCACCGTGGACATCTTGTACTATGGGAGCTTTATACCTTCGGTGGGAGATGATTTTGGAGAAGGTAAAAGAAGTCAAGATGCCGTTTTTTGTTTGTATAAACATTGTGAACATTAATCTCTTTTTAAAATACAGGTAATCACTGTAACAGACATATGTCAGAATTTTCTGGCAGACATTTCTGTAGCTGTGGTTACTGCCAGGAATTATATTAGATACTCCAAAGCACTATGTTTTTAGTGCTGAACACTGAATAAGTTGCTGATACACTATTAGCCAATTTTTGTCAAACATACTTATTTTTATTATTTTGTATGGTCATGTGGGGTGCTTGTTCTCAAGTGTACATCCTGCACAAATCTTTATCAGGTGAAAAGATGCTCAAGCAAGGTGAAGAATATGTTTTTTAAAAAGATAAATATATACACAATTAAAGTCTGGCTTTATTCTCTGGTAATGAAAAGAAAAACATTTTTAAGAGCTGAAAAGTTCTCTTGATAACTTTGAATTTTATAACACAGAATATTAAAAATTGGCCCCCTGACAATGTTGACTACTTTTAGAGTACTACAAATTTCAATGAAGGAAATTCCTACTGTTAACATTTTAAGAATCCCACTTCGATTCCAATCGCAAACAGATCTGATAGCTACAAAAATAAAACCTTAATTCACATAAAAGATGCTTTATATTTTTGTATTTATTTTTAATTATTTCAACCTGGTCACAGTCTTCATTTTCCTTCCCAACTCCATTTATGCCCACAAGACACAGCATGGACCTCAGTGCAGCACAATGGCTCCCACTTGGCCAGGGTCAAAAGCTCAAATGAAGAAAACTTCCATCCTGTGTTTTTCAAGTACAGGGCCAGCATGGACCAGCTTCAGGCCATAATCGACCATGCAGACCACTGCCAACAAGAGCTAGCTTTCCACTGCAGGAAGTCAAGCCTTTCAGCTCGTCACGGTGAGTATTCAGAGTAATCCACCATCGTGGGCTGTAGTTACTGCAGGTCGTAGTGGCCTGCACAGATGTCCGAGAATCTGAATACAATTAGTCACAATCTGGAAATTACAGAAATACTTTTTCTTGGAGCAAAGAGCAAGGTCAATACATATTGCTGTTTGCTCAAAGCTGCAACTGATCTGAAGTCTCTTCTCAGATTCAGCTGGGCACTAAAAGCCTCCTTTCAAGGAGGCTTTAGTACTTATTCACAATGAAGGGCAGCTGCACCTGAATTCTGTTTTATCTTAGAAGGAATTGCTAATGGCATCATGGTGTAGTTATCTGCAGGTGACTATTCCAAGATTTCTTTTTCATAGACTTAATGCAATTTGTGTCTTGGGTGATTATTAACTAGAGAACAATGTGGATATTATATAGCTCTTTCATACAACATAACTGCTAATAGTTCATTATTTATATCTAGTCTACCCTTAAACATTCTGTTTTTAGTTTTGTGTTTTGTTCCTTTGAAATATCTCATTTTGTCAGAATGAGCAACCCCACTGTCTTTATGAAACTCCTTGGTTTCCTGGAGGCTAATCTAACCCTTCTCTGATCAGGCATCTGGGGAATACAGTGAACAGAAGGAGGTATGCAGGGTCCTCTGAGTTTAAGTTCCGAGCTTGTCATTCACAGCTGTGCAACTTGGAAAACTGCTTCATCTTTTTTGAGTCTTCAGAGCTAACCTCACTAGGACTTAATTGCACATATGTAAATCACATGAAGTAAATGCTACTTAATTGCAGGTCTCCAGTTTATTGAATTTATAGTTAGTGCTCAAGGGTTTAGTATTTACTGTTGGTCGATTGCTGCCAAATAGATCATGAATGAGAAAGCTGCCTCTAAAAGAGTAAGTCAGTGCTATGGAACAATGCAGGTTGGGTTACCTAACCCAACCCCTAACAAAGTCAGAACACAAACCACCCAGTAAGTCAGGGAGCAAACTCACTTACACATACTAGCATATGTTCCATTCCAGAATCCAGATACACGTGGAGGTGTCGGTGTCCATCTATTATTGATTTGCAAGGGATTACTCATTGTCATCCCTTTGATATAAATATATAAAAGGCAACAAAAGCAACAACAAAAAATGAGTATTTAGTTGGGGTTCAGGGAAAATACAGAAAGAGAAAAGATTTTTAAACTTGTTAAACACTTGCTAAAGAAACAAAATGGACTTCATTGTCTATACATGCTCAAGTTATTTGCATTTCTTATATGCTGCTACCAGAGAATTTTCAGCAGAAACTTAATTTAGACAAATTCAACAGAGAACTGTATATTTCCAGAAGCTCTTAATTAGGGAGAAATGAGGTAGAAGATACACCATAAAATTTTTGCACTAATTGCCTAATATACCTTAAAATTGTTTTACCAATTTTCTCTGCATTATCAATAGACAAAAATGAGTGTGCAGGGGATCGATGCTACTTCTGTGTGGATGGAGTGAAAACAAATAATGCCTTTACTTGGAGCTCTCATTAGACTATTACAATGTGAGAACAATACAAGGTGACTGCAGTGTGGGAAGCAAATAGCTTAAGAATTGTATAAGTTGGATTGGGGAATGTCAGTCAAAATTTAGTTATACTCCAAGAATTTTCTACTGTTTAAATTCTCAGAAGTTGTCAGGAAACTGAGATTGTGTTAATCAAGGGAAGAGATACAGCAAGGCTGGGGCCTCAGTACAGCAGCCCTTGTGTCACTTTGGTGTTTCCAGAGGGCTGGAGCAAAGCACGTGGGCTTAAGATCCTGTCAGGGTCCAAGAACGTTTTTCCTCCAGCATCCTTGAGGTTTTTACATTACAGATAGTTTCAGGAGATATTATTATGGATGGCTAATGAGGAAGTTATTTATGTAACAGTCAGTGCTGGTCCTAATAAACTATTAGGTCGCCATCCTAGGAATGCTAAGTCTTTGAGGAATGTAGCTGTGGCTAGAGAGAAGGACAGTAAACTAGGGGCTAAAATGACTGAGGAAGAAGAGCCCCTGCACCCTGGTCATTGATATCTCCTCTGTTCCTTTCCACTCCTGCCTCTAATTTGTCTTTATGTTATTCTTAGTTAGTTTTTATGCAGATTCTCTAGGTTACTCAAAGAAATCTTGAATGGAACCAAATGCATTTTTACCTTTAGCTGGTTCCTATTTTATAGGGAAAATGAAAAGTTCTGATGTAAACACAAAATCGGGCATCTATCTGTGTGTGATGATTTCTTTGCTGTTAGATCTATGAAAGAATAATTACGTTTTTAAAATAGTATTTTGGAAATTATCTATTAAATATATGAGCTAAAAATATTTTCTTCCCCCTAGAAATAAGTTTTGAACACATTAAAAAAACAAGACTGTTGATATTGATTTCTTGGCGTGTATCTTATGTACTGGGCCTGAGGTGGGTGGTAATGGATGCAGTGAAGGTGTTTTCAAGCTGAGAGACTGTCAGCAGACGAAGTCTCATCAAACTGGGAGCCATTATGAGCAGTGGACTTGTAAGTTATGGAGAGGCTAAGCTATGTTTCAGGTTCTTGGTGGGGGCCTGATGGGGACAACCTATGGTTTTGAAATAGCACACTGAATAGGACAGACATCTTCGCAGAACCAGCTGATTTGATGTCACTTCTATTTCCTCTCCTTCCTTCACTTCCTGATTCCTAGGGACTGTTTTCTCTTCACCCTCCTGCATATTCTGATTTTTGTAAATGTCCTGAGGCTATAACTGGAATGGGACCTCAGCAGAGTCTTTAGAATAATCATGCGGTCCAGTAGAGCTGAGGCAGCCTCTGTCACTGAATTGTGTTGGGCTGCACAGAGAAGGGGCCGAGGAGTGGGTTTTGCTGAAGAACTGAGCTGTAGTTACCTCAGAACTGTTCTGAGCCTGAGAATCACCTCATATAGCAAGAAGTCTTGTCAGTGCCACTGCTTTTATTTCCAAATACAGAATTAACCCATTCAGTATAAAAAGAAGCACATGTCTTTAAGAAACTTCTGAGAAATGATAGGAAGTATCAATGTATTTAGCTACTGAATAAAGTGAAAGAAATCCATATTTTGCATAATAACTAAATTATTTCAATGACATATTAGGATCTCAAACAAATTTCAGATTCAGTGTTTAAATTACTCTGATTTTTATTTTGATGCCAATTTTTAAATGTAATTTCCAAATAAATTATGTAATTGGAGTCCTCAAGAAAAATATGTAATATTATGCCTGAATGAGCTAGGTACTACTTGTTTATTTTCTAACAAGAGAAAAAAATACGGTGATAATGCAAATTTTGATATTAAAATATATTTAAACAGTTGGAAATCTTCTTCAAAATTATCCTATTCAGAGTTAAAATATTTTCTCTTCTAAAAGAACCTGTTTTAATAGAGGGGAGTAAGGGAACCTATTGAGGATGCAGGTAGTGGGGGCCATAGTAGGTGTCACCTTTCTCATACTTGTTTTTCAGATGGAACCCCAGTGAGCTGGTGGGTTGGAAGAACCAATGAAACACACACTTACTGGGGAGGTTCTCTTCCTGATGCTCAAAAATGTACTTGTGGATTAGAGGGGAACTGCATTGATTCTCAATATTACTGCAACTGTGATGCTGCCCGGAATGAATGGTGATTTCCATATAATTTCCCTGTGCAAACTGTAATTTTTTTATTGCTTAAACTTTGAACCTTAGGCAGACACTAGACAAGACAGTACACTAAAGAGAATAAAGTACTCCCTAGCAAGTGAAAAGTATAAACTTTGAAGTGTATGATGTAATTAATCTGAAGCCTAAAATATTAAGGTAGCTATCTCTGTTTACCTGTGAATAAATAATCATGCCATTTTATTTTTCTAATAAGATGAAATAAGAATACTAGATTAGTGTTTTACTAATTAGTGAAATATTAGGCTTTTTAAAATTAAGTTTAACCCAATTAACAAGGCTAATCCAGGACTGTTTGCTGACTGCCCTAATTTTGAGTTGTGTTTTTAAATGCCCACATAGGGGAAATCAGACAAGGCCTTGAATACATGAAAGGGAATATATGGAACATATACCTGCCTATAGAGCTGGAGGTCTCAAAAGGCTACAGACCCAAAGAAAAGGGTAAGGACAGATTTTCCAGTTAGCACTCTAGGTAGAAAAAAATAACTTCTTGAAAACTCATATCTGCAACTCTGCCCTCACACAGATTTAGAGTTCATATTTACAAGACCTGGTTGGTCCTTGAATTAAGTTAACGTGGCCACAGGTTAGAAACACCAGTCACTCATCATTGAATTACATGAAATTTTTACTGGAGACTAAGCCTTCCCTCTTTATGCAGGCCTCACAGGGTTCCCATAGATAAAATGCCAGCAAACAAGCTTACAATCCAGTGTTACACACAACACTGGAGGATAGAAGTGAAGCCAGAAGAAACCATAAAGATAGATTGTATGTCTAAAAATCTCATATAATAGGTACCTTAAAAACATAAGATAAAATAAATATGTAATCTGTTTGAAAAGTAAACATTGGCATTGAAACACAGGAAAGTGATCATATACTACTAGCAAAGATTATTGTGATTTAGAACAAATGAATGTTCAGAAAAATGAAAATACCGTTGAAGTGTAAGACTTGTTGGATCAGATAATAGACACAAGTGATCAGAAAATTGGTGAAATAGAAAATACATGTAAATATAGCAAAAAGAGGAACAAAGTGGTAACTAAGAAAGCAACAACATAAAGGAGTGGTGTGAAGAAGAGTGAACATGTGCTTAAGTTTCAAAAGAGAAGACAGAAGCTAATTAAGAAGAGGCAACATTCATATGCTGAGAAATTTCCAGATTTGAGAAAATACTGGAATAACAAACAGGATAAACAAAAGTAAATCCATATATATAAATGTCATGGTGAAATCAAAGAACACTAAAGAGAATATTAAAAGGAGCAGAGATCAAAGGAAGACTCTTAAAAAGAAAGACAATTAGACAGCCAGCTGACCTCCTAACAGCACAGAGCACAGCCCTCAGATGGGACACTCCCCTCACAGTGCAAAAGTGAAGTAACTGTTCAAATTTCAAGTGTTCACTGTTTTCAAAAATGAAATAAAATGAAGATCCAGACAGACACTGAAGAAATTTACCACCAGCAGACTCCACAAGAAGAGTCTTTAAAAAAAAAATTTTTAAGAATGGTTTTCAGAATGAAAGTGATCTTATAAAGAAGGTCTCAGATGCAAGAAGAAATATTAAGGAAAAAAATTTCGAAACTCAGAGAAAATAAAAAATGAACACTAGACAGCAATAACATATAACTATATATGGAATCGAAGCACAAGAAAGCAATCAGATCCTATTAACAAAGGTGATTGTGATTTATAAAGGAATAAAAAAAGTTTAGAAATAAAAATATTATTGCAATTTAAATTTGTTTTATGTGTTTATAAACATTAAATTGCCTGAAGTGTAAACAGTAAAAGTTTAAGTGTAACCTCAAAAAAATAGAAACAGATTATATAGTGTTCAAATAAGTGGAGAGAAGAAAGAAAAAATGGGATTTTAAAAATTTATTTAATCCAAAAGGAGGTAGGAAATGATATTTTTAAAAAGGGGAAGCAACAAGTATAAAAGAAAATTAAAATGCATGAGTAGTCATTCACAATAAATATAACAAAAATATCCATTTAAATCCAGATATGTTATATTGAATTAGAAACCAATAATCTTGTTTGCACACCTAGAAATATTGAAAATAAAATCCTAAAAAGTAATTTCACCATGCAAATATACATAAAAGTAAATTTTTAAAGTCTTAATAGGGACAAAGTTACTCTCCTTATATAATGATACTTTTTAATTTTACCAAAAAAAAAAAAAACTAACAATCCTAGATTTTTATGCTAATAAAAACGACTAAAAGTATATATAGAAAAAAACTGACAGAATTGAAAGAAGAAATTTACAAATCGACCATGATGGAAAAATTTTTTAAATATAGATCTATTAGTAATTAGTAATTCAAGCAGACAAAAATTAATAAGGATATAGAATATTTTTAAATGACATTGACAATTTGATTTTCTAGGCGTAAAAATTATAAAATACATAATTTTCTCAAGTACAATGGCACATTTTTGCAAAATAATTCCCCTACTGTTCCAAAAAGCAAAATGAAAAGTTTTACAGTAGTTGTTATTATATAGTTTCTCTGATTACATTGCATTTAGGTTGGAAATGAACAATGGAAATGTAAATATATATGTAATATATATGTGAAATAAGTATGTGTGTGTGTGTGTGTGTGTGTGTGTGTGTGTGTGTATATATATATATATATATATATATATATATGTATATATATAGTGATTCAAAACCACACACAAAAGAATGAAAACAAGGGAATAAAGATTACACTATTCTTAGAAAATATGGTTATCTATAAATAAAACTAATAACTAAGACAATTCTGAAGATGGAAACAAGGTGAGGAGACCAGACTTATCAGACGTGATGAGTGTTAGGATGCTGCAATAATTAATACAGCCTCAGTTTCCCAAAAGGATGAGCAAAAAAACAGTGAAATGCAACAGAGAGCCTAGGAGCTTTCAAAATATGAAATTCTGTATGATGGTAATTATGTTCTCACCATAATTTTTCTACCGAACAATTATAAAATGTCAAAGTTGACCCAATATTTATCCCTTGTAGCTTTCTCAACAACTCAAAGTAGTCAAAACTGTGTCCTTAAAAATATCTACTAAGAAAGATGAACAGAAAAAAAAATTTCTAGATAATCAGGAATTAAAACAAAAAGGAGATGAATTTGGAAATCTTCTTCTTGAATGTTTAAAACTTATGAGAAATTATCATGTCTAGGTATGCAATGTTTAGAAATTTGGGGGGGAGGGGGGAGAAAAGCCAGAAGAAAATCTGAGATATTACTGAAATTAGATAGTTTTGAGTGAACTTGGTGACAATAGCAATAAATAATATCTTATATAAAGTGTGGGCAATTGGGAATAGCTGGTACTAATAAAGAAATTTTAAATAAGAATTCTTTAAAATTCCCGTAGATTCAGGATAGTACTTTGCAAAAATCAAAATGAAAAACACTCAATTATTATATCTGCCTTAATAAACGCGACATGCATTATAATTTTTCTTCAGTGTTTTCAGGTCTCTGTATGCACTATCAGTGTTAAAAAAGGAATTAAAGTGTAGATTTTCACTGCATTAAAACTGTAGCTTTTAAATTGTTCTTTAAAATTCAAGAATCCTCAATTTACTAATACACTTACCTTTTTCCTCTAGGATATTCTATCAAAATAGCAATCACAATAATTAAAATACTTATTTGTAATATTCACTAATACTTAACACCAGGAATTAATTTTGTGCATTATCCTCACATTTGTAACAAAATTAATTTCCAAGCTGTTTGCTGCAATTCAGTGGCACCTTCTAGATTGTGACCGTTCCCAACAGATACAGGTGTTATGTCTTTGGGGTGATCTGCCTGTGTACCTCCATCAGCAGGAATCACAGGGGCTTAACTACATAAAGTAATGTTTTTTTATTTAGTCTGATTTTTGGAAGCAAGCTGATTCAAACAAATTGTTTCTTAACTTTCAGCATAGGTAATTCACATTTTTCATGCCTTACCATATGCACTGCTAGTCACTTTGTTAAAATTTTTAAAAATAAAAACCTTAATAATTAAACATTTTCTACCTTAAAAGATTTTAATGCCTAAAAGAACTGTGATAGTTAACTATCAAGTTATGCAGATTTTTTGCACTGAAGTTATTAGGTTGAACCATACAAAATTGCTGACTTTTTGGCCTGCAGAAGAGGCAGATTCAAATACTTCAATTTGTATATACAGGAGCAGTGTCTTTGTAATTGTTAAGATTTAAACTGACTAGGTTCTACACAGGTACAGGGCATCAGAACAATAAATTAGACAAACTATTATTTGTCCATAAATCAAAAGTACATATGTAATTGAAGTATACAATAAAAAATATTAACAGCTTATAAGGTGTAGAAAAAATCTCCTTTGTCCAAAGACGATGTTGCGGTACAGCCAGCTAACCATTCAGATCCTTGAGCTCCTAGTCCAGTCCTTATTGTATTACTCTCCCAAATATTTATTTACATGATAATGTAAATAAATATTATTTATAATATTCACTAGGTTTCCTGGGGGTATTGATGGTGGTTTTTTATGTCCACATCCCCAACACATGAGCAGGGACGGGCAATTAGAAGATGTGAAATAAGCATTAGTCAAATGAATGGATGGTGACAATCTTTGACCAAGCACTTCCCTATGCATTATCCCATTTATTAGTTTTAAGAATGCATTGTATCATACCTTCATCTTGGTTTTGAATCAATATTCTGCTTTTCTTTGTTTTTAAATTCATGGTATCAACAAGTAAGGAAATGCTTAAAAACTACAATAGAAGTTTCTGAAACTTTAGTAAAAAAAAAATCTGAGAATTGAAAACCTAACTCTTGTTAGTCAGGTGGGTTTTTCTGAAGGAAGATTGCTCTTGCTTGTGTAAGTTTTGCATTTAAGAATTACACAGCGGCTAAAATTGGAAGAGCAGTGAGCTGCTTAGTCACGTTGGAAATGTAATCTCATGCCTGTGCCCATAACCAGATTTTGGACCTACCAGCTTTCTTCTCTATAGTCATGTAGATGCTTCTGGTCTTCGGACAACCTCATTAAATACATTACTATGACTGTTAAGTGTTCAGATGAGCCTATTACTTAGGTATTCACAAATTTAGATTAACATCTCTTGAACTGCAATAAAAGACAATCACTTCTCTCTACATCATTCAGAGGAAGATGAAGATAGTTGTATTTGTTTTCTAGGACCAGCGACACAGTAGTCATTTCCAGTAAGGAGCACCTGCCAGTCACTCGAGTTGTGATGACAGACGCAGGCCAACCACATTCGGAAGCAGCCTATACACTGGGGCCTCTGCTCTGCCAGGGGGACAGTAAGTAGTGGCAAAAGGAAGCATCTTGAACCCTGATAATACATGCCAATGTTTCATGAGAAATTCAGCTGCATGGGGTCAGAGGAACTCTGTCTCTTCTGATAATCCATATTTCATGAGGGATGTATTAACTTATAAGTGTATATTGTAATTGTAATTGAGGAAAATTATATTACCTCTAGATTATGTGTCTCTTCTATAGTATTTATTTAGACTATTGCTGTGAAGACTCATGGAATCATCTGAAATATGTCGTTTGGTCAGCAAAATTTAATATTGATCTACTAAATATATGACACTTTGCTGAATGCTAAGATGTCTAAAATTGGTAAGATAATGATAAAATGAGAAGACAGGACCTATCAGATAAACCTGTTTGTTAATGCCTTCTGGCAGTTCTGAGTGTTTACATAGGAAATCTCAACTCTCCTAACTCCACTTACCCCTTCATCTGCATCTGGATCGCTTTTACATCCTTCACTCCCCAAAAACAACTAAAATAAAATTTATGCACGCTATCTTTAATTTTCCTCCTCCTAGTCTCTCTTGAACATACTCTGTTCAGGCCTTCTACTTCATTACTTCCCAGAAACTACTTTTTCCAGGTCACCAATGAGACCTCGATGTCACTAAATCCAATTATTGTTCCCAGTTGTCATCTGAATTGGACTCTCAGCTACTTTGGGCTTCTCTCATGATTTACTCTTTTTTGATTCGCTTTCCTTACTTGGTGGCCAGCATACCACAAAATGCTGTTTTTCTCCTTCCCTTCTCTTCCCCCAGTCTTCCTTTATCTCTCCAGTGGGATAATGTTGGGGTACCCCAAAGCTCTATTTTGGTCCTCTCTCCTTTCTGCTCTCCATTGATCTTTTCCCAACAGTCTCGTGGTTTTAAATATTATATTGATGTCAGTGACCCCATGCCTTTGCCTCAGGTCCAGTTTCTCTGAATTCCAGAACCTGTATCCAACTGGCTATTCTGTGCTTTTACTTGTATTTTAACCATACAAAAAATGAGAAAAGAAAAATAAAATGCTTTCATAACAACCTTCCCCAACTCGGTTCATGGCAACTCCATTATTTCACTTGCTCCTTAGACTGAAAACATCACAGTCACTCATATCTTTTCTTTTTCTCTCATAACCCACATCTAATTCACCAGCAAATCTCATTACTTAAAATTTCAAAAATGGATCCAGAATCTCCCTCCATTACCACCTGTGCTTAGATTGTTGCTGTGGCCTCATAACTGGCCTGCCTGCTTCTGCCTCTGCCCACTAAGCCCATACATTATACAACAGCCAGAGGGAACAAAGTCAGGCCACATCAGTCCTCTACCTCAAATTCTCCTGTGTCATTAATATCAGAGGAGAGGCCAGAGTGTAGCATCTCCCAGGCTGTGGTGGCCATGCTTTCCTCTGAGCTGGGCATGACTGCAGTGGGGCCTATAGAGCTGCAGCTCTCCCTGGGGCATCACAGGAGATGTTGCCATGTGAGGAAAACCTTGCATTTCTGAATCTTACTATTAAAGTAAGAGTTTTCTATTTCAGATAATAAAATATTGAGATGTAGATTGTCTAAATGTAGAGGCATGTTAACATGCCTTGACTGATGATAGTATAAAGAATTGTTTTTCTTCACTCATGATATAAAATGTAGGCCACAGTTCCGTTTCTGGATATGATGAAGTAAACACACCCTTTACCATCTCTCCCATTGATCCACCAGACAGAATTCATGAGGTAGTTATCTTAGGACTCTGGAAAATAGTAGCAGGGGAAGGAAACCAGAATTCACCATTTATTTTTGTCCTCCAGCATCTCAGCCAACCTAGATATGGACACTGGGTCATAGACAGAGAATGCTCTAGGAGAAACTCTCTAGTTCTGGCTGGAGGAGGGAACAGGGAACTCCTAACTCTCAGGAATCATATCTCCCTTCCCTTTTTCTGTTTTCTGAAGGCCCAGACCCTGACAGTAATGGTTAAAGTTGACTCAGGAGCCTGCGAAAGTCAAAACTCCAAAGGAAGGGGCCTTCTGCTCTGAATAGGGCAGCCATGACTTCAAGACAGTGGGAAGACTCATGTAAATGCTACTTTTTTTCCCACTGTTCAGCCATCACTTGACAATGAACATGGATCAGTTGCAGAAGTGCATAGGAGAGTACAATAGAAGAGTTTTCTGGTTGAAAAGTGAGCACCAGGAACCAGAAGGTACCTAGAAGTGTACAGAGGGGCAATTACTCAGGAAAGCAGAGCCATAAGTTGTTTATGAAGTCCTGAGTTCACCTCAGAGCTACACACACATGGATCCTATCCTAATTATAAACAAAGAAGTTGAGAACTGAGCTAAGAGGCTACCACCCAGGACTCAGACTTGCCACTGAATGGTGCATGAGTGAGGCAGATCTGAATAGTGCTGCAAATGCCTTGAAAACTGGCCTGCCATTAGAATCATGGCCCACAGAAGGCAGTTACTAATGTGTTGCCAGATCCTAACCAAAACAAGTGACCTGCATAAAAGAAGGAAAGAAAAAAATAATAAAGGAAGAAAAAAAGAGAAAAGATAGAAAAGAAAAATATCAACATGATTCATAGAATTTAAACAAAGCCCAGAGTTTATTAACATAATATCTAGGAAGTAATCCAAAATTGCTTAGCAGAAAAAATCTAAACTTGCATAGGAAAAGATAACCAATAGATACCAATGCCAATGTAACAGGTTAGAATTATCTGATAAAGACTTTAAGAAGCTGTTCACAAAAACTCTAACAAATAATCATATGCTTTTGAAACAAATATAAAAGAGAACATTTCAGCAAAGAAATAGAATATATAAAAAAGAGCTAAATGGAAACTTTAGAACTAAAAAGTATAGTAACTGAAGTAAAAAATGCACTAGATTGGTTAAATAGCAAATTTAAGATGACAGAGTCGATGATCTTGAAGATATATAAAGTATACAATCTGAACAAAAGAGAAAAAAGATTGACAAAAGTGAACAGGGTGTCTCAGGGACCCATGAATCAATAATAAAAGACCTAGCATTTATGTTAATACAGGAAAATGTAGAGCTGAAAAAAATACTTAAAAAAAATAATCGCTGAGAATTTTCCAAGTTTGGCAGAAGGCAGACACAAAGTTTTATAAAACTGAAACAGTATAAACTCAAAGAAATTCACATCCAGACACATCATAATCAACTTCTGTAAACTAAAGATAATGAGAAATGTTTTGAGAACTTCCAGAGAATATGATGCATTATCTATAGAGAAACACCAATTCAAATGACAATGAATTTCTCATCAGAAAAATACAGACCAGAAGAAGTGGCCAAATATTTCTCAAGTGCTAAAAGTAAAGAATTGTCAGTCCAGTATTCAATATTCAGCAAAAATATCTTTTGGATATGAAGGTTACATAAAGAAATTCTCAGGCAAAGGAAAACTAAAAGCATTCATTGCCAGAAGACATGCTTTAAAAGAATTTCTAAAGGAAATTTTCAGATAGAAGGGAAATTATATCAGAAGGAAATTTGGGACATCAGGAATAAAAAATCATTATTAGAAATGGTAAATATCTGAGTAAATATAATAGACCATTCTATTATTTTAAATAAATTTGAGGATTGTAAGGAAAATTACATTATACCACAGGGTTTTTAATTTTTGTAGCTGTAATACATGTGGCAACAACAACACAAAGGGGACTGACTGAAGGACAAAATTTTTGGTGAGGTTTTTTACATACCACTTGAAATGGTTAGGACATAGATTCTAAGAGGATTATAAAAAGGTAAGTATATGTATTGTAATCCCTAGAACAACCAATAAAGAAACCACTACAGACAAATAAAAATAGAAAACTAAAAAAGGTTTAAATAAAAGGATATAGAAAAGAAGAAACAGAACAAAAACTAGAACAAACAGGAAAAAAATAATAAAACAAATCTAACATATTGATATTAATATTTTAATTAAATGGTCTAAACAAACCAATTAAAAGGCAAATTGTTATGACTCACCTATATGCTGTCTAGAATGCTGTTTTGCATTAACCTATTGTAGAAGGAAAATCATCAAGGATATAGAAAATCTGATTGTCATCGCAAACAAACTGAATCTAATTGACATTTTTAGAACACTCTGCCAACAGTAGAATACACACTTATTTCCAATACATTATATTTTTAAGCTAGATACTGCATATAATGTGTCATAAAACTAACTTTAGCAAATATTAAATAATATCTATCATTCAAAATACATTTTCTGATATAATTGAATTAAACTAAAGTAAATAACAAAGGTAGTGGAGACTGAAAGGAAATATGGTGGAGTGAGAGATGTCTGCAGATTTCTCCCCTTTGAAACAACAATAAGCTGAACATCTAAAACTCAACAACAACAACAAAATAAAACAGCACATCGACACACCTGAGCATAGGATCTGTACACAGGTCAGAATATTGGTGATGGGTGGTAGACTGGGAAAAATAAAGAATATGCCTCTCACAGCCAGAGCTCCCTGTAAAGGGAGGGGGAGGAGAGAAGATGCAGTGAATTTCCGAAACAGCCCTGCCAGGGAAAGTTGTGAGCTCCATGGAGCCGGGCCCAGTCATCAGGGCAGAAAGCAGAGAAGCAGATGGCAGAGAAACAACAGTTGATTTTTACCAGCCGCTTTTGCAAAACTGATGCAGAACCACATCCCCCAAGCCCCAACCAAGAGGGTCACTTCCATTCCCCCCAAGACCCATTGCAGAGCCCCAGGTGAATCTGAGCAAACGCTACTGAAACTGTAGCTAACACTGACAAGGACTGAAACTGAGGGTAGCGAGCATGATTTAATATCTAAAAGAAAATAAAGGCTTGAGTGGTAATAAAGAGAGACCTTTATATAATAAATCTTCTGAAAAAAAAAAGGCAGTATATATTTCCATTAATTCCCAGGCAGAGAAATAGTCTTTTAAACACCATGAACAACCAACATGGCAAGGCATCTCAGAAAGAAAGAGAAAAATCTTCAGAAAATAAGACATAGAAAAATGTGACTTAAATGACACAGAATTCAGGATCATACTTCAGAAAAAACTCAGTGAATTCCAAAACAAGTCATATTAACAATTTTAGGAATTGAAAAAAAAAAAAAACTAGGTGAGCAGAGGAAGGAGATTGAAACCCTCAAAAAGGACCAAGAACCAAATAAAAATAAAATAAAAATCTGGAGATTAAAAAAAAAAAACACTGAAAGAGATGAGAAATAAAATAACAAGTTTGGAAAATAGAGTCGATCAAATGGAGGAAAGGATCAGTGATATCAAATACAGAAACAGAAATAAATCAGAAGGAAGAAGAGAAACCAAAGAACGAAAGATAATAAAAGAGAAATACAAGAACTAGCTGATACCATCAGGAAAGGAAACATAAGAATAATAAGCATTATTCAAGGCGAGAAAAAGAAGCAGGGACTAAAAAGCATTTTCAAACAAATAATGGATGAGAATTTCCCAAATCTAAGGAATGAGCTGGAGTTTGGAATTCAAGAAGTCAACACAATACCCATTTACCTCAACCCAAAAAGACCTTCACCAAGACACATTGTATTAAAATTATCAAAAATCAATATCAAAGACAGAATTCTCAGGGCAGCCAGGGAGAAGAAAACACTAACTTATAAAAGAAAACCCATTACATTATCCTTGGACTTCTCAGTGCAGACCTTATGAGCCAGAAAGGAATGAAATCAAATACTTAAACTATTAACTAAAAGGACCTACTAGCCTAGAATAATGTATCCAGCTAAACTCTCCTTTAAATATGAAGGAGAAATTAAGGTCTTTCCAGACATACAAAAATTGAGGGATTCCCCACTATGAGGTTTGCACTACAGGAAGTACTGAAAGGGGTCAGCTCACCTAAAACAAAATAACAACAACAACAATACATACATAATTAGGAATAAAGTGACTATCAGGCAAATAGAAGCGTAAGAGTGTAACCCTTATTAAGAGCAGGGCATTATAGCTTAAACAATAAGAGAATTGCTATAGCAAGATAGTAATGAACGTTCAGCATACATAGGGACAAACTGAGATAATGATGACTGAAAAGGCGAGAATTCAAAGATCCAAATTTGCAAAGGGGAATGGAGATAAGTCACACGCAAAAAAAATGGATGACTGTGTATACATATAACTATCCTTTACATATTCATAAAGGTAACCACACACCAAAGATTCAGAACTGAAGCATATAACAAAACAAGAAGAACCAGAGGCAAAATTTACAAAAGCCTATCCAAAAAAAATTAAACAGAAACATAAGGACAAGGAAGCAATGGAAACACTGAGCTACCAGAAGGCAAAAGATAAAATGGCTATAAGAAGATCTCATTATTTTAATAATCACCCTAAATGTAAATGGACTGAACCAACCAATAAAAAGGCACAGAGCTGCAGAATGTATCAAAAAATAAAACCTAACTATATGCTGCCTTCAGGAGATATATCTCAGTTCTAAAGACAAATATAGTGTCAAAGTGAAAGGGTGGAAAATGATATTTCAATCAAATGGCATTCAGAGAAAAGCAGGAGTAGTGATACTAATATCAGACAAAATAGACTTCAAAATAAAAAAGGTAAAGAAAGATACCTGAGGGACACTACATAATGATAAAGAGAATCATACACCAAGAAGACATAACACTTTTCAATATTTATGCTCCCAATAGGAAGCCCCAATATATGTAAAGCAATTACTAACAGAACTAAAGGGTGAAAGAGATCAAAACTCTATCACTGTTCATATCACTGTCGAATGTGGACAGATCATTGAAACAGAAAATCAGTTAAGGAAATAATATCCTTAAATGACACATGAGACTAACTGGACATAATTGACATTTACAGAGCCTTCCATTCCCAAACAACTCTTTATACATTCTTCTCTAGTGCACATGGAACATTCTCAAGAATTGACCACATACTGGGACACAGAGATAGCTTCAACAAATATAAGATGTTTGAAATCATTCCAACCATATTCTCTGATTATAATGCATTGAAAGTAGAGATCAACTACAAAAAGAAATTAGGAAAAACCACAAATACATGGAGATGAAACAACATGCTACTGAAGAATAACTGAGGCAGAGAAGAAACAAAAAGAGAGATTAAGAAATACATAGAAACGAATGATAATGATAGTACAACATATCAAAACTTTTGGGACCCAGCAAAAGCGATCATAAGAAGAAAATTTATATCACTACAAGCCTTTCTCCAAAAAATAAGAAGGAACCCAAATCAACAATCTAACACTTCATCTTAAAAAACTAGAAAATGAAGAACAAATGAAGTCTAAAGTTAGCAGATGGGAAAAAAATAAGCAAAATTAAAGCAGAAACAAATGAAATTGAAAAAAAATAGAAAAATAAATGCAACAAATAGCTGGTTGTTTGTGAAGATTAATAAAATCCATAAACCCCTGGCTAGACTCACTAAAGAAAAAAGAGAAAGAACTCAAACAAAATCAGGGATGAAAGAGGGGAAATTATGACTGATATCACAGAAATACAAAGCATCATACAAGAATACTATGGAAAAGTATAAAAAAATAAAAATTTAATAATCTAGAAGAAATGTATCTGTACTTTGAAAATTTCAATCTTCCTAGACTAAGTCAAGAAAATCTGGAAAATCTATATAGACTGAACAGCAGCATGGAAATTGAAACAATCATCAAAAATCTACGAAAAAATAAAAGTCCAGAACCAGGTGGCTTCACCAGTGAATTCTACCAAACATTCCAACATTTTATACCTATTCTCCTCAAACTCTTCCAAAAAATCAAAGAGGAGGCAATACTTCCCAATTCATTTTATGAGGCCAATATTACTCTGATAGCAAAACCTTATAAAAATAACACAAAAAATAAAACTACATACCAGTATCTCTCATGAACACAGATGCAAAAATCCTAAATTAGATACTAGAGAACCAAAAACAACAACATATTAAAAAGATTATACACCATAATCAAGTAGGCTTTATCCCAGGGACACAGTGATGGTTCAACATACACAAATCAATTAATGTGATACACCACATTAACAAATTAAAAAATAAGAATCATATGATCGTATCAATAGATGCAGAAAAAGCCTTCAACAAGATAAAGCATTCATTTATGGTCAAAATACTTAACAAAATCAGTATAGAAGGGAAGTACCTTAATATAATAAAGGCCATCTGTAATAAACCGTCAGCCAACATTATACTTAATAGTGAAAAACTAAAAACATTTCCTCTAAAATCAGGAACAAGGCAAGGCTGTTTACTATCTGAGTACAATCAGAAAAGATAAAGGTATAAAAGGCATCTAAATAGGAAATGAAGAAGTCAAAATGTCACTATTTGTGGATGACATGATTTTCTATATAGAAAACCCTAAAGACTCCATAAGGACACTACTAGAAACAATAAGAGAATACACTAAGTTTCTGGGTACAAAACAACATTCAAAAATCCAAAGTGTTCCTCTACTCTAATAATGAAGTGTCAGAAAAAAAAGTGGAAATAAGAATTCCTTTTGAAATTGCAATAAAAATAATAAAATACCTAGAAATAAATTTAACGAAACATGTGAAGGACCTATGTAATGAAAACTACAAAATCCTATTAAAAGAAATCAAAGAAGATACAAAGAAATGGAAAGATATTCCATGTTCTTGGATCAGAAGAATCAACATAGTTAAAGGACTTTATTTATTAACTAATGCATTATATAGATTTTATGCAATCCCTTTCAAAATCTCATCAGCATTTTTAGAAGAAATAGAACAAAACATTATTAGATTTGTATGAAAGCACAAAAGGCACTGAATTGCCAAAGCCATCCCAAGAATAAAGAATGAGGCTGGAAGCATCAGTCTGCCTGACTTCAAATTATACTACAAAGCTACAGTCATCAAAATGGCATGGTATTGGCAGAAAAGGAGACACAGGGAACATTGGAGTAGAATCAAGAGTCCAGAAGTAAACCCATATTTATATGGGCAAATAATTTTCAACAAAGATGCTAAAAATCTACAGTGGAGAAAGGAAACTTTCTTCATTAAACGGTGCTGGAGAGACTGGAAAGTCACCTGCAAAAGATTAAATTAGACTGTTGTCTATCACCACACACCAAAATTAACTTAAAATGGATGAAAGACCTGAAATATAAGACCTGAAACAATAAAATTTATAAAAGAAAACATGGGAACTAAATTCAAGTGCCATGGACTTAAAGAGGATTTTATAAGTTTGACCTCAAAAGAAAAGGAAGTAAAAGCTAAAATGAATGGGACTACATTAAACTAAAAAGCTTCTACTCAGCAAAAGAAATCGTCAACACGCTAAAGAGACAATCATTCACAAGGAAAAATATATTTGCAAGCAACACTTCCAATAAAGGCCTAATATCCAAAATACATAAAAAGTTTATACAACTCAATAACAATAAAAAAGCAAATGATCCAATCAAAAAAATGCGAAGAGGACCTGAACAGACACTTTTCCCCAGAGGACATACAAATGGCCAACAAATATATGAAAAGATGCTCAACATCACTAGCTATTAAGGAAATCCAAATCAAAGCCACCATAAGATACCATCTCACACCTATTAGAATAGCTATAATCACAGGATGAGTAATAACAAATGCTGGAGAGGATGTGCCGAAAAAGGACCCCTCATACACTGCTGGAGGGACTACAAGTTGGTAAGCCATTATGGAAAACAATATAGAGGTTCTTCAAAAAACTAAGAATTGATCTACCATATGATCCAGCAATCCTTGTACTGGGTATTTACCCCAAATTTTGAAAATCTATATCCAAAAAGATATTTGCACACTAACGTTCATAGCAGCATTATTCACAGTGGCCAGGATATGGAAGCAACCAAAGTGTCCTATGATAGATGATTGGCTAAAGAATCAGTGGTACATATATACAATGGCATATTATTCAGCATAAGATGAGATGAAATACTGCCATTTGCAACAACATGGATGGACCTTGAGATATTCATGCTAAGCAAAATAAGCCAGACTGGCAAAGTAGAAAATCACATGATATCACTTCTATGTGAGATATAAACCTAAAAGCAACAAATGAACAGAACAAACAGAAATTCATAGACATGGACTATAGACTAGTGTTTACCAGAGAGTAGGGTGTGGGGGAAGAGGGGGAGGTAAAAGAGATCAAATATATGGTAGCTGAATGAAACTGGACCTTGGGTAGAAAACACATGATAGAATATACAGATGTTAAATTATAATGTATACCTGAAAATTTTGTAATTGTGTTAACCAATGTTACCCCAATAAACTTTTAAGTATAAATAAATAACCCCCCAACAAAAATTTAGTGAGAAAGTCTCAAACACTTAGAAATTAAAACCAAACTATGAAATAATACATGAGTCAAAGTCTCAACGGATTCTATAAAATATATTGAACTGAATAAAAATGAAAATATAATAATCAAAATTGATGGGATACAGTTATAGCAGTGCTTAGAGAAATATTAGACATTCTATTATGAAAAATAAAATCTCAATTTAATAATTTAAGCTTTCATCAAAAGAAACTAGAAAAAAGAAAAAAAAACCTAAAGCAAACAATAGAAAGGAAATAATAAAGATTAAAATAGAAATCAATTAAATTAAAAACAGAACATAATAGAGCTCTAAAAAACACAATGATTCTTTTATAAAAATCAATAAAATAATAAACCTCTAGCAAAACTTTTAAAAAGACAAGATAAAAATTACCAATATGAGAAATGAAAGTTGAGATGTCACTACAGACCCCACAGAAATCAGCAGTTTAATTAGGGTATACTACAAACAACTTTCTACACATAAATTCTATAGCATAGATAAAATAAGCCACTTCCTTGATAATCTCTAGATGTGAAAATTCACTCAAAATGAAACAGACAACTGGACTACACTTGAAAGTATTAATGGAATAGAATTTGTCACTAAAAATCTAAAAAAAAATACAGACTGTGATGGTTTCACTGGTGAATTCTACAATAGAAGAAATGACACCATATCTACATAATCTCTTCCAGAAAATAAAAGAGGAAATTCTTTCCAACATTTTATGAGGCCAGTATGCCCTGATGCTCAAACAAAACAAAGAAGGTACAAAAAAATAACTACAGATAATGTCATCACAGAGATGCAAAAAATCCTCAACAAAACATTAGTACGTAATTTAGGAATATTTAAAAGAATCACCATTTGGGGTTTATCACAGGATACAGAACTGTTTCAGTATTTGAAAATCAATCAGTGTAATCAATCATATTAATAGTTTAATAAAAAATTGTCACATGCTTTTTTGCATTGATATGAAAATAATAATTTGAATTATGATAATTTAACACAATTAATTTGTCATAATAACATGCACAATAAAAATTCTTAGCAAACTAGAAATAAAAGAGAAATTCCTCTGCCTAAAAGAGGATATCTATACAAAACTAGTACAATAATTACTGGTGAAAAACTGAACGCTTTCCCCCTAAAATTGGGAACAAGATAAGGATATTAAATCTCCCCAATACTATTCAACAACTTTATCATACTGGACATCCTAGCCATTGCAATAATATAAGAAAAGAAAGGAGTACATACAGATTGGAAAGCAAGAAATAAAACCTATTCACAGATATATGTATGATTTTCTCCATAGAAAATCTCAATAAATCTACCAAAAAAAAAAACCCAAAACCTACTGGAACTAATAAGTGAGCTCAATAAGGCTACAAGATACAAGGCCAACACAAACAAATCAATTATATATGCTAGTAATGTACAAGTGGAAAACAAAATTAATAAGACAATGTCATT
This sequence comes from Macroglossus sobrinus, assembly GCA_004027375.1. Lineage (NCBI taxonomy): Eukaryota > Metazoa > Chordata > Mammalia > Chiroptera > Pteropodidae > Macroglossus > Macroglossus sobrinus. The sequence continues at coordinate 50,741 of PVKZ01003672.1, read as the reverse complement.
TTTAATAGCTACAAAAATATAATACTTAAGTATACATCTAACAAAAACATGTAAGATCTGTGAACTTAAAACTACTAAACACTGAAGAAAAGAATAAAAAAGTCTAAGTAAATGGAGAGATATATTGTGTTTATGGATTAGAAGACTCAACATAAGAAAGATGTCAGTTTAACAGACACTTCACCGAAGAGGATATAAGAATAGTAAATAAGCACATAAAAAGATATTCAACATCATCAGCTTATAGGAAAGGCAAATTAAAACCACCATGAGCTCCCACCTCACACCAATTTTAATTGCTTAAAAATATATATACTAACAAAACTAAGTGCTGATGAAGATCTGAGCCAACTGTATCACTTATACATTGTTGATGGAAATTAAAAATGGTACAGCCACTCTGGAAAACTGTTTAGCAGTTTCTTATAAGGTTAAATATCTAATTACTATATGACCCAGGAATCCTCCTCAGTACTTACCCTAAAGAAATGGAAACCTGTGTTTTCACATAAACCTTTACACAAATGTTTATAGCAGCTCTATTTGTAATTGACTAAATCTGAAAACTACTCTAGTGTTCTTAAATGTGGAGAAATAAACTGTGGCACATCCACATGAAGGAATACTACAAAGCAGTAAAATGAAATGGATATCAACATGTAACAACTTGAGTGAAACTCAGAAGTTCTATGTTGAGAAAGGAAGCCATTCTCAAAAGGTTACATACTGCATGAGTCCATTTATATGATATTCGGAAAAGTCATATAAGATCATGGTTGCCAGGGCTTAAGGTGGTGGGAGGGTGTGATTATAAGGGAAGAGCAGGAAGGCGTGTTTGGGGTGATGGAACTGTCCTTTATTCTGATTTTGGTGATGGTTATATAAATCCATGCATGTACTAAAATTCATATAACTGTATGTCCCCAAAAAGTCAATTTTATTCTGATAACTTAAAAAAAGTAACATTGTTTAAAAAAAAAAAAGTCTATTTTCTAAGTGATTATCCCATCACTGAATTGCAGCCATGTCCAGAATCTTAATCCTCAAAATAATCACTAACTATTCATGTCATGGATACATGTTTAGGAAAAACAAAACAAAACAAAACAAAACAGAAAAAAAGGCTTACATAGATAATAAATGTATTTAGTGAAAAAAATACTAGAAATATAAAATGTAATTGTTATTTGTTTTGTTTCATTATTATTTTCACTGTCTTCTTTTTTTTTTTTTGTAAACAGATTCATTTTGGAATTCAGCTTCCTTCAACACTCAGACTTCATACCTTCATTTTCCTACGTTCCAAGGAGAGCTTAGTGCGGACGTGTCTTTTTTTTTTAAGACGACAGCTGCTTCTGGCGTGTTCGTAGAGAATCTGGGGATCACAGACTTCATCAGGCTAGAGCTGCGCGGTGAGTCACCCACTCTAGACAAAGCCACTGGGCGCTCAGCAGTCACCTGTTTAGTAACCTACTTCCTCATATATCACCATGCTTCCTTTGTCAGTTATTTCTTTATTGAATACCAACATTTTATGATTTTAATTAACTGTTTTTAAGAGAGAGTAAAACCACGATTCAGGGAACACACTACAGTCTTCAATTTTGTGCTGCTTTAACTCTATATGTATTCAGGACATTAAACCAAACTAGTCAAATAACTGCTTCGTAAATTACAAAATTATTTGACATAACTGACTAGTCATATTATTTATTCATGTTACAAAGCCCAGTTCCTTACTATCAACAATTCACACTTAGTGCTTTAAAAACTATATGAAGATTTAAACCACCTTTAAATAAACTCATTTATGTGTATGAAGCCAGATAACATGTTAGTTTTCATTCTGTAGGTAAGTATCTCTGCTACTTAGGGCTTAGCAAGATCAATAATAAATTCTGAGAAAGAATATGTTAAAATCAGCTTTGTTTTTCTTCTTCAAGGATATGGATTTACTTTGCCCTCCTAGCCAACTCAGAGTGACATATACATCACTGTTATGGTCTATTTTCATAAGGAATGAGTCATGGTGTTTTTCTCATGTCTATTCGACTAAATTTTCTCCCCTGTGAATTAATTAGAACAATTCTTATATTTCCAGCTTCTGCAGAAGTGACCTTTTCCTTTGATGTGGGGAATGGGCCCTGTGAGGTCACGGTGCAGTCTCTTACTCCCTTTAATGACAATCGGTGGCACCACGTGAGGGCAGAGAGGAACATTAAAGAGGCATCACTTCAAGTGGATCAGCTCCCTAGCAAGACCCAGCCTGCCCCTGCTGATGGGCATACTCGCTTACAGCTCAATAGCCAGCTCTTTGTAGGTGAGTGCTGTTGGATCATGGCCAAGTTGTACTGAGTATAAAGATGGACCAAGAGACAATCATAACTATGAAAGCACTGATAAAAGCAAGTGCAAACAACTACTACTAGAGACACCATGTATCAAGAGCTCATTTAGTATTTAGTATTTCTTTCCCTAGGTTATTGTACACAATTTACAGATGAGATAATGAGGACTCAAAGAAATCAGTGACATGACCACAGAAACCCAACTAGAAGAGAAATTCAATCCTGTGTTAACAGACTACCAAGTTTGCACTCAGTATCACTGGTGATTTGTGTTTGTTTCAGTTACTTTTTATCAATATTATTTACAAACCAATTAGCAATTTTTTGTCACTTTTCCCATTTTGCTTCTCAATGCAGTTGAAAAAACTGCCTTGTAATTGGACAGAATTTTCCAGTGTCCCCTCAAAAGCAGACCATAGAAGACCAGGTCAGCAGAGGCAGCCTCCTGTGTCTGTGCCCAGTAAAACTCTCATCAGCCTAGAGCCTGGCTCCTTTTGGTCCAGCCCCCTCTCTACTGCTCTCTCATTGCAAATGCCATGTTCAGAATTAGGGCTGACTCTTTATTCTCACCATCCATTCTTTAAAGATTAAAGCTCTGGGTAGTGGAAGTCTTCCCTTAAGGTACTTGCTTATTTTTTATTGTTTGTTTTTTCTAAAGGGAGAAGCAAATTTTGGTACATTTTGGACAACTCTATTCTAATCTTGGAAACTAAGATTAATGAAGTAGCTCTCATTTGGTCATTTCTCATGTATTTTAAAGTAAATAAGGACACCGTCCAATTGAAAACTAATATAAATCACAAATTAAGACAGTTTGCTTTGCCTGCAGATATCTACAGCACCCCAAAACTTAGCTTCAAGCACAGTAATTCTTACTGAGTCAAGGCTTCACTTAAAGTCATCAAACGGCAGATTAAACAAAATCATTTTATTGTCTGATACATAATCCTGAGGATTAATTACCGTAGTTTCTAGACACACAGTTCTCATGAAAATCTTTCTAGAATTAGCATTCCCTCCAGGATAATGTTTCTAAAGCCTGAGGAGCTAGATGAAAATTTAGATTTAGGGTACCTATCTCAGGTTCACTGACTCAGTGTCCTTGGGGATAAGCCCCAAATCTGTTTTTAACTTGTACTCTAGATGGCTCTTGTACTTCTATATTTGAGATTACGCTCACATGAGACATGATAGAAATAGCGAGAAATAGATATTATTCAGTTAGTGTCACATCACCTGACCTCAGAGCCGACAGGATGGATGGAGTTAGGAAGCCCTGAGGTCCTAGATTTTGGTTTCATCCCTTTTATCTGTCTCTTTCTTGGCTCCCTCCTCAATTCTTTTTCACAGCTTTATTCTTGAGAGCTCTTCTAAGTAAGAATTTGTATCATCTATATTATAAATATACATAACACATTCTATATTGCAAAGACTTCCCATTATGTAACCCATATTGTACACACCATTATTTTTTTATTTAAACTTTAAAAAGTATTGGTGGTCTTTATTTCATCCTTTATAAAGGAATGAATGTAAAAACTGTAAAAATCTTTCTAAATATAACTTGAAATATTTTTAGAATTAATATTTACAAAGTTCAACTTAAGAAATATTTTTAATGTTTATTCAAAGCCGTTTGATGATTCTTAACACTTGACCAAAGCCTATATTTTTAAAATTCTATTTATTCATAAAACTTTCAACAGATCACTTTTTTTGACATTTTCTGTCTGGCTTCCATTTGGCACGGAGAGGAAATTCCAAGAGACCAGGAATGCATTTGTATTTGCAATTTTTCCTTGCAGGTGGGACGGCAACGAAACAGAGAGGCTTCCTGGGATGTATTCGGGCCCTGAAACTGAACGGGCTGGCCCTGGATCTGGAAGAAAGAGCAAAGGTGACTCCAGGAGTGGAGCCTGGATGCCCAGGACACTGCAGCAGCTATGGACACCTGTGTCTCAACGGAGGGAGCTGTAGAGAAAAACGCAGAGGCATTGCTTGCGACTGTGCCTTCTCTGCCTATGATGGGCCATTCTGTGAGAATGGTGAGTATTAGTGAGAAGCCCATACATGCAAAGGAAAGGAGATTTGAAGACTATGAAGATCAATTCTGTAAAGAAAGGATAAGGTGATTCTCTGTGATCAGCTGAAAGAGAACCGTTTGTCCCAATTTCTCTTTCTAACTTAGGAGGTGGTATGTTTCTATTCTTAAGAAGTCAGTGACTGCCTCTGTTAGATATAAAGTCAATCTCCTCTGCATTTCTCAGAGGACCTCAGCGAAATGAACACCCTAAGGAGAGCTATACTTTTAACTATACATTTACACTGGATGTTTAATTTTATATGAATGGGGTGGCAATAATAAAATATTTTTGCTCAGTCCTGGGTTATGAAAATATGATGGGGTTATTTTTTTATTCATACTTCTTTTAATTTTAAAATTTGTAAATAAAAAAAAGCTAAGCATAACATTGTTTTCTCTTTTGAGATGTTTAAGGATTAGAGGTATTCTTTAAATATACGTAAAGCAATTACACTTGTACTTACATACTGCTAACATAACAAAAATGGGTGTCATTCCAGAAATTTCTGCATATTTTAGAAGTGACTCATCAATTATCTACAACTTTCAAGAACTTTACAATTACAGCTTCAGTAAGAACTCCAGTTCCTTTGCAGTTTTATCTCATGAGGATCTGACACTGACCGGAGAAATGGCCACAGTGAGCTTCCGGACCACAAAGACTCCCAGTTTATTGCTCTACGTGAGCTCATTTCAGGAGGAGTACCTGTCTGTCATCCTTGCCCCTAATGGTGAGTGTTCTTACTATAAGAACAAGAAGACTGAATTCAAAAGGTAGGAACATAATGTCATTTGCTAAACTACAAACAAGGAAACACAAGGGCATGCCCTGTAGCTCTCCTGTTAGTCAGGCAGTTTTATTTTTCATTATAACCCCAAATTTTACCTCTAAAGCTAACATTGCAATGATTCAATTAAGATGCTTTTATGCGAGAAAACTCTCATAAAAGGTTGATCTTTTTATGTACTTGATGTGCAACTGTGCTTCTTGTTATTGCTGGGAGGTCTTTTCTTCTGTACATGAATAAATAAGTCTTGTGGTTCATTCGGAAATATTTCATTTTATACATGGAAAATATTTTTTTTTCCCTAAGCGAAATAAAGAGGTACATTAAACCATATAAAAGCCAGTTTCCATATGCATTAGATGAATACGATTGTTCCTTACCCATGAGTTGTTGAAAAGTTGTTAATATTATTATATCTACATAATACAAGGAAAAGTGGAATGAGAGTTACCCAACCCTTGACCACCTGGGCTTTCTAAGCCATTCCCAATTGCAGAACAAAACTAAGCTTTAAGCTTGCTTGGTGGAGAGTGAAGGGAGAAACTTAACTTCTGGAAAAGGACAGTCTCTGACTGACAGGTTCTATTACAGGAAGTACCAGAGTTGTAGGTTAGAGAGAGCATCTGTGAGGAGGAGCATAATGTAGATCGGGAGATTTGGATATTGTAGCAAAATCACTCATTTTCTCTCTTTTTTTTTTTTTTGTTTCTTGATTATGACAGAACATTAAGAAAAAAATCTAGTTGTACAAAAAATTATGCAAATGTCAACAATACATTAAAATGTCACATTAAAAGTAGTTATGCTTATAGAAACTAAATGTTAACACAATTTTGCTTAAGGTTTTAGCATTTAATAACACGATTACCACATGAATAATTAACAGCCTATGGAATAAGAGTTTCCATATTCTTATCTTAGACTTTTTCCTTTAGTTAAGGAAATGCAAAAACTTTGAAAACAACCATTGGGTCTTGACTTTTAAAATAGTATAATTAGATCCTGAATTTGGCCCTGACCAGAAGAGCACATAAATAATCATTGTTCCAGGAAAAATGACAATTGGTACACTCAAGTAAATGCTCAATAGATTCAACTTGCATTAAATAGATAAAATAAAATATGTATTACAACTTACATTAATAGTTTTTATGAAATTCTATTTTAGTTTAAAATGTTATTTTCTCTTCTGTAGGAAGTTTGCAGATTAAGTATAAGCTAGACAGACATCAAGAACCTGATGTTTTTAACTTTGGTGTTAAAAGCCTGGCTGACGGGCAGCTTCATCAGGTGAAGATTAACAGAGAAGCAACAGTGGTCTCTGTAGAGGTAAGGTCGTAGATTTAGCAACAGCAACAGGAATCAGAACTGTGGCTCTCAAAATATAAGAGCTAAAGCAACAATTTGATAATAAATCCTAATAAAAGAGATACACATTCAGTATTGCCTTGCTAGGACAGAAAATGTAGTCAAGGTGTTTTGTTTAACAATGTTTGGTTAGCAAGAGAGTGTCAAAGTTATTATTAATATTTGGCCATTTAAAATACCAGGCTGTGCTCATTGGTATTGGTAGGCACATGCTGTCTAGCTTATCATAGTGATAATGCCCATCGGATTACAAAAGAACAAATATTACAGAAATTTAAACACAAGAGAATAAAGTGGGAATACACTTAAAAAACATCAGAGCATTTAAATTATGCATTGTCACTGGCTTTTGAGGAATAAACTTTATATATTGTGTCTGTATGAATAATACATTTTTCTGCTCATGTTACAAATTTCCCTTTGAAATAAGAAAAAGCTTTAAAGTTTAAAATAACTTATAGCATCTCTTTGTGGATTGTACTAATAATGGATACTTAAACAACGAAGAAAATAGAGAGGAAAGGATAGGCAATGAGGTGAAGTGGAATTTGAGGTATTATAAAAAATTTTTATAAAACAGTTTTCTCCTTTAACCTTTATGATAGCAAAAACATATGGCTTATCTTTATCATTTTTCTTAGTCTGTCTTTGATTTCCATCCCCTTATCATCTGTTTGCTTCTCTTGGAACATTTATTAGGTTAACAAGAACGCAAGGAAACAAGTCATCCTATCATCAGGGACAGAATTCAATGCTGTCAAATCCCTTACGTTGGGGGCAATTTTAGGTAAGTGGCAGAAATAGTGTATCTTCCCTTGGCATGGATGGGAAGCATTAGGTTACAAACATGGGAAGCATTCATCATGCTAAAAGAAGCTTCTCATCATACTCATGATTTCTCAGTGAGTGACAATCAAGGTGGAAGCTGTCTTCTTTTCTGAGTGCACATATAATCCTGAGTAAGTGCTACTTGCAAGATGAGCAATGGTGGTCCTTGAAAAATGCCTCCACGCTGACTCTCTTACTTGGTAATCACTTCTAATGAAATGAAACTTGGCATTTTTCTAACCATTGAGGAAGGAGGAAATCAAAGTAGATGTCTATCATATATTAATCAGGGGTCAAATGCAGAAATTATTTAATAATAAAACTAGATTCTCATCATTATAGACAAAAAGAAACTTTATTTTCTTTAAGCAAATGAATAGGCTTTGGGCTATGGCCCAAGACCTGCTTTGCCTATGGGCTGAAGTGAGATTTGTTCATTGCTCTGAGCTACTCTTACGTAGTCATGGCCTAAATAGCGCACATTCTTTATGTCTGCAAGATATTCTTCATAAAAGCACCAAAATAAAAACATACTTTACTATTTAGGCATAAAAATCTTTATGCTTTTATTTTTCACCTTGTCACCAGGAATTAAATTGGAATAAAAATTTGAAATTTTTGATAATATATAAACTATGCATTTTATTGATATTTAAATGCTATTTGGGAGAAATTGTCTTGCAGTGTGTTTATTATTTGTTCTCTGGTACTTGGCTCTCATGTAGCTCTGTTTAACCCTAAATAATCAAAGGAGTCTTTACTACCTCTTCATTCATGCATACACTGATTCTTTTGGTCATTTCCTCTATCCCATATGTATAATCACCAACTTGAGAATCTTAGAGAAGGCACATGAATGGATGTTCAAAGGGAAGCACAGTAACTATTAAAATGATCACATCTTTCAAACAGATGATGAGCAATAAAATTAAGACTTCTTATTTTTCAGACAGAGGAAATGTTACAAATCCTAGTGTTCTTGCGGTACCCTTATGAATGGTAAAAACAAATGTGTAATATTTAGATGGTGCAGCCTAACACAAAGCTCTAAACTGGTCATCTGTTATTCAAGATGCAGATGAAATCATTAAAGAGGGTATGTGAATTCGTTGTTGTAAGAATTTAGTTTTAGTGAAGTACAGTGAATAACAACTTCAAGATGAAGTGGTGGTTCTATATTATAATAATGCCTTAAAGGTGGCTAAAGAATCTGGGCTTAACTATGTATTCACAGAGAGACAGCTTGTACTGAAGATTTCTTCGCGTGATTCACTGTTCTAGTTTCACCCCCCCATGTGTGGAGCAGTGATGGAACAATTAACACAGAAATAAAAATGAGAACATTTCCCCTAGAGTTGTTGGAAGATGTTTATAGCCATCATAACTCATTCTAAAGCAGAGCATCCTAGTTTCTAATAAACTGGGTGGGTGATTTTAGATTTCATAGGCTTTTCATAATACTATAGATTTTTAAATTTTATTTAAAATGATGGCATAATATAGAAAACCACAAAGAATTTGAAAAAACAATTGAAGGAAAAAACCTGCTCGCCCAACTTTCACCCACGAGTATAACAGTGTGCATTTGGATAGAGAAGGTTATGAGATTCCTAAAAGTTCACAGACCAAGTTGAATTTTAGAGAACAGTAGATGGAGCCTATCCTTGGCTGTCAGTTGCTACATTATAATTGTTTATAACAACCAAGTGGAGAAGAATTTGCTCCCTTTTTTGTCTGACATTGTGCTCTACTCTCTGCCCTGACTGATAGTTTCTATCCTTGGTTGAGCAGCATCTCAGGGGTGTGTAAACCTCAGAGCTGTGCTTCCATGGAGTATGTACAGTCTGTGAGTGAAGTGATGGTTCTCTCTGCCACCAGCAAGCTGATCTCTCCTTTGTTGCTGGAACAGATGTCTGTGCATACTCTTTTCCCAGCCCTGAGAACAGATATGGTAAATAAAACAACACAGATGCACACACATCTTGCTGTCCTTGATGACTCCAGCATCTGACAGGAGAGATGAGGCATGTTCAGAAATGTCTGTGAAACAAGGTAAAAAGTTACTATCAGAAAAAGAATTGTTTTTAAAGATAATTTAGCTTCATATATATTATCTGTAAAGAAATATGCAATAGATAATGGAAATTGACATAAGAAGTAAACTTCATTATATGAAAGGATCATATTAATAAAAAAGCAGAATAATAAATTTTATTATATAAATTTTTATTGTCTTACAAGTTAATATGTAGAAGAAAATAGCATGGTATTGAAGATATTAATATTTTTATTCAGGAATGGCATATTCAAAAGCACCTCTCTCAGACTATAAAAATTAAAATTAAAATTCAGCAATGAATTTTATAGCCTGAAGCAATTTAGTCTAATAAAATTATAAATATTTATTTCATCTGTACCTACAGGTATGCATCTTGATCAAAGGTTAATAAAACTGTTCATGTTTTACATAACTTAAAGATATTTTCTTATCTAATTCCATTGCTACTTTTAGATCAGTTGTACAAGAAAATTGTGGTTTTGTTTAGATTTGGAAAGTATAGCTGAAATTCCTTTCATTCACTTATAGTAAAATTGACCAGATTGGATAAGAAAGGAGCCATTAATTTTCCAAAGAGAATTGTCCACAGCTAGGGCAAGTTAACCAATACTCTTCATTGTTAGCTATTTTTGACTCATCTAGTTATCCATTTATTCAAAAATTTTTGGTGCTCCCTAATACTTCATTGGACAATTCAAATGCCTAGCAGCAAAACACACACTGTACCTACCTTCAGAGCACTTGTAATATAATAGGGAATATAAACATTAAAATATTATTTATGACTAATCAGTAACTGTCAATAGTTACTCAAATTGCTTTGGAAAAATGGTTTAGCATTGTCTTTTAATGAACATACCCTCATTATTGACATTCTCTAGTGATTCTATTATGATGACCAAAAAGGTTAAGTTTTTCTACTATTTATTATAAGATAAATTCAATATAATCTTACTTTCATTATAAATCTCAATATTTCTAATTTCCTTTCTAGACTTGACTCTGATAAGTCCTATAGTCTTAAAGTATGAGAGCTTTAAAATGTAACCCAGTAAGATACCTAAGTTTTAATTCTCTAAAGATTTTCATATAATTGGTATCCTATTGATTTTGTTTTTTGTACATTAGAATAAATTTTTAAACCCAAAATATCAAAACAAAACAAATATTTTCTTTAAAATATGCAGACTACAGATGTGTCTGTCTCTTCCTAGGGGAAAATACAATGGGTTGTATAGTTCAAATCACTATAGTCATAGACAAACCTTAGTAGGCCAATTTTCTGTGTGAGGAAAGAAAATCTACTAAAGGACTGTATGTTCAAAAGGAGATCCACATATGAGAACTGGGTAATAAATAATTTGTATAAATTACCTACTGAGGTCTGCATGGAGAGACTAGAGTTTTAATGCTGAAAACTCCATTGATTTATGTGACATATGTTCATCTATTCTATGCTCAGCCTAAGAATTTATCACATTTAAAAAGAAATTTCAGAGCAAAAAGATAAAAAGTTTATAAATATTTAGGAATACATATATAGATGCAAAAATCTTCAACAAAATATTAGCAAATCTAATCCAATAACATATAAAAATTATTGCACACCCTGACCAAGTAGGATTCATCTCAGGAATTTAAGGCTGGTTCAACATATAGAAATGAATCAATGTAATATATCTTATCAATTGAATCAAGCAAAAATCACATGATTGTCTCAATAAACAGAAAAAGCATTTTAAAAAATTCAATACATTTTCATAATAAAAACATGAAACAAACTAGGAATAGAAGAGAACTTACTCACATGAAAAAAGGCATCTACAAAAACTCACATTAACATCACACTTAATGTTGAAAAAAATGAAAATTTTCCCACCTAAGATCAGAAATGAGATGAGGATGTTTGTTCCTACCTCTTCTGTTCAAGATTGTCATGCAGATTTGCACCAAGACTATTAAGCAACAAAAAGAGTAAAAGCTATCCAAATTTTAAAAAGCAGAAATAAAGTTATCTTTATTTGTAGAAGATATGATTTTGCAAGGAATCCATGGAAAAAGTTGTTAGAGCTAATAAACAGGTTTGACAAGGACATAAGATCAACACACAAAAATGTATTCCTATATACTAGCAATTAACAGTACAAAAATGAAATGAAGAATGAAATTTCATTTATAATAGCATCAAAAAGAATAAAATGCTTAAGAATAACTTTAGCCAAACATGTACACTAAAAACTATAAAACGTTGTTGGCAGGCATTATGGATGAGTTACATAACTGGAAATACATTCATGTTCATGGATTAAAAGACTTAATACTGTTAAAATGGCAATTCTCTCCAAGTTGATCTACAGCTTCAACAATAATTCCTATCAAAATCCAAATAGTATTTTTTCTAGAAATTGACAAGTTTATCCAAAAAATTCGTATGGAAATGCAAGAGGTTCTAAATAGCCAAAATAATTGGGAAAAGAAGAATGAAGTTAGAGGTCTTACCCTTCTTAATTTCAAAATTTAGTATAAAGTCACAGTAATCAGGACTGTGTAATATTAGCCTAAGGATAGAAATAATAACAAATGGAATAGATTTGAGAGTCAAGAAATAAAACTGTAGATTTATGGTCAATTGATTTTTGACATTGATGCCAAATCCTTTCAATGAAGAAAGAATAGTCTTTTCAACAACTGGTGCTGAGGCCAAATGGATATCTATAGGTTAAAAAGTGATGTTGAACCCCTGCCTAACACCATGTACAAAAATAAACTCAAAATGTTGATAAACCTAAAGATTATAAAAGGAGCTAAGATTATAAAATTCTAAAAGCAAAACAGAGATGTAAGTCTTTGTGACTTTGGATTAAACAAGTTTCTTAGATAGTTTCTCAAAAGCCTTGCATTAAATAATGGTTTCTTAAAAGCACAAGCAACAAAAAGAAAAAAGATAAATTGGGTCTCATTAAAATTAAAAATTTTTGCAATTCAAAGGAGAGCAGAGCAGAACCCAGGGTGCTTAAATTCTCTTAAGCTTGGCATTAAGGGAATTTGGGGCCACCAAAAGGAAGATCAACACTGCTTAGTATGACTATGCCCATCCTTGCTGACCCTCCCATACCTAAGGAGGGACTAGATCATCATCATCATTGGGCCACATCTCTTCTACCATGGTTATAGAGAGAGTGACTGTGAGAGACCTCTTTCTACACTTTGTTTGGGGTCAGACAGTCTTTCTACAGGTCCACAGGCAGAGAATCTGCACTGTCCACATCGTCAACACCTATATATCATAAGATTGGCAGCCATGGAACCCCAATAAGCAAACCAATAAATAAATAAATAATGCCACCCTGAAGGGAATCTAGAAGCCAAGGTGGGTATGGGGAGGAGGAAGAAAAAAATTTTTTTCTATGTCAAATTAGAGCTGTTGAAAAGAAAACAACTAGGTTGAAACTTGGCACTCAAAGATATTTGAATGAAGACACACACACACACACACACACACACACACACACACACACACACACACTGGGAATTAAAATAAACATAATATTTTTAAATTTCACTGAGTGATCTAAAGGAGAGAATCACCACTGATTATTCTTAAATAGTAGCCTGGAGTATTATGTAGATGAAATGTCTGAAACCACAGACCAAAAAGATTGAGATAGAAATTAGGAGAGAAAATAAGAGATATTTGGAATTTTATCTAGGAAACATAACATAAATAATTGGAGACCCAGAAGAAGAATTAGAACCAAAGACAATAATTGTGTATTTCTAAAAAGGCAGTTTCTCTAAGCTAAAGGAAAACTTGAGTTGCAGATTTAAATAACTCATCAATTCTGGGACAATTCCTGAATTACAAAACTTACAGAGAAAAATCTTCTAAACTTTATAGACAAAAGTTACTACAATGAAAAAAAAATGATTTTGGCATTAGCATCCAACTTCTCATTTGTAACAATGGAATGAAAAATGATGGCACAGTGTCATTACACTGTGGTGCAACTCAGGCATGGAATATATAATTTATCAGACAGGTATAAAAAAGATTTTAGAAAACAAAGAAGGATTGAGATTTAATATTAACCATGCATCCTATCTGAGGAAAATATTTAAAAATTTATTCGATCAAAAAATGAATCATAATCATAACCTCAGGATGGAAAATACAAAGGGAATAGGAAATTGTGAGCACTAAACCTTTCAATATATATTCACATCCATACGTGCATGCATACACAGTGAGAGTTACATCTGCATGATTAGTGATAGGCTGTTTGGGTATCTATAAATCCATCCACACATGTTCACACCCCCAAGTCCACATATATGAATAAATATTAAGTACAGATTCTTGAAATGCAGGAAAATATAATGCAATATATGTACTACCAACATTTTTTTCTTCAATAATAACACAATCTACAAAAATGAAGCTAGGTTATCTTTAAAAATAAATTTCAGAAAATTAGTCTAATTTATTAAGATGAATGCCTGCCCTAGATTGAACCTCTTACCCCAACCTGGAAAGCAAGTGTTGTCTAGTCCCTCTTTTTGCTCAATATCTAATCCTTTTAATTAACTTGTAGTGTTTTGTTTTTTGTTTGTTTGTTTTTTCAGTATTTTAGCCTTACAGAAGTCCTATGTTACTATTGCAGTGTTTTCTCATTTTATCTCCACTTAACAGTCTCTCAAGTATAAAGCAAGGATGCCTTTCTTTAAGAAATACATATTGTCCAAATGCAAAATAATAAAAGAAAGTGATCTTTAAAGAACTCTTTTAATTCACAGTAATCATTTAGTTGAATTTTCCCAAGCTAATTTCACATCAGTATACTTAAGAATCTACCTGAAATTCCTAATGCATAAAGCCTTTTGATGTCCCATATAATCAACCTGACCAAGATAGCAACTATATGTTTCAGAGAGATGTTTGTTACAATTATAACAATATAAACATGCCCCTAATTTTAGTTGTTCGTAGAGGCCTTTACAATCACTGAACAGAATTTTGAAAGCCTAAATGGCTCCCAGCATATTTGCCAAAATTCTCTAAAGTTAGACTTTTTTTGAAGATACACCTCTTTTCCAAGGAAGGAATAAGGATAGAAAAGATTGGCTTTCAAGAATGACATACTGAAATAGTGAGATAAAGTTTAATAGGAAAAAAGGTGATACCAAAGTAAGATTCAAAAATCACCCATGAGTTTGTAGGGGAGACAGAACTTCACCCCTCCTTTCTTAAAGGCTGTGACTGGGCCTCAGAATTATACTGACATAAGTCAGATCAACAGGAGAAAAGCATATAGGTTTTTAAATACACATGGAAGCCCTCAGAGGAAAATGAAGACCCTAAAAGCAGATAGGCCCATGTGTTTATATACTAGGTTGAACAAAGAGCAGTATTTGTGAAAAAGTAACTAAAATGTATGGGGAGACTAAAGGAAAATAAGAGTTATTTTAACAAGGTTTGTATGTATGGATTTCTCTCACTGGACTCCCCACTTCTGGTGATAAGAATGTTTCTTTCCTCCTGGTGCAGGGAGGACAGCTTTTTCATGGGAGTTTTATCTCTTACTTTCAGGAAGAAAAGGGAGCTCAGAGGTCCTTCTTGCACCTGCTGTTTTTCAAGTGCCTTTAGGTCAAAATAATCTTTATGTCAAAATGCTATATATTTTGGGGTTACATATTCTATTATCCTTCACATAGAAGCTTTAGGGTATGCTGCCATCTTATGCCACTGGGTTTTATTAAATGTCAAAGTAACTGAAGACATCCTCATTGCCACTAAAGATAGCAGCCAAATCTGGAAGTACATTCTTAGTTTGAGGCAATGCAAGTAATCTTTTATGACTAGATGGGTTTTTGTACTCCTCAGACCACATTTGAAAGTGCCACAGCTGAAAAACCTTTTTAACACCTCAACTGACCACAGAAGGGTGGTAATGGGACTAAGTTTATTCTGTGATTATAAATGTGTGCATTCTGTGCAATAGACACTAAGCTAAGTGTAGGAGACAAGATAAAACACACTGCCACCAGGAGCTTTCCACCTGTTATGTGAGAGAGACCTTCTATAACTGATACACTAGGTAAGGCTGGCTGGCAGTGTGGGTACACACCCTGGCTTCCTAGTTTAAATGCCTCTGTCCGAAAGCCCACTCCAGTTGCTTACAAACAGTGTAAATGTGTAATGGCAAGCCATTACATCTTCCTTAAATCCTCAGTTTATCCTTGTATTAAGAAGAGGCTTTTATTGGCATCTAGCATGTATGTATTGGATAATACATACCCAACCAAAACTGCTGTTATTTATATTATCAGGAAATGGAGACAAAAGAGCAGTGCCCCTGAAAAACTTAAACTTAAAGGAAATAAAGATTGTTCTCTAAGAGTTTAAATATAATTTCACAACAGATTGGATCAGAGGTAAGAGTCTCAAGGTGAACTTAAAGACTGGTTATTGCTCCAACCAAAAAACACATAAATACGTACTTATATTCTATGGAAGGTGCAGCATGCATTCATTAAAGTAGAAAGAATAGAATGACCCCCTTTACCTGTCCCTTACTGTGAGCAATTATGAACATGTCTAAAAGGGGTTAACATAATAAAAGGGGCAATAACCCGCCTGGATCCAGATCCCTCCACACAGTTGAGCGATCTTAGTTCACTAAACTCTAACTTAAAATAGGAATCAAAGCATTCATGAGAATTAAATAACTTCTCTGAATCCTTTAGCACAACACCCAGCCTATGGAAGCCATTTGGTATATTTTTGGTAGCTATATATGGATGTTAGAAAAAGGAGAGCCAACCAGCTCACCTACACACAGGGAAGCGGAGGTTTAACAGCAGATGCCCTGTCCTCTTATTGAGATGGTTTTTTCTGCCGGTTACATGGACACTTCTCTGACTGACACATTTAAACATCTGATATATACAGCTGACTGCCCTTGGTCCGATGTCGAGTCCACTAAGCAAGTGCACTGAGGGATATAATTAATCATTACGAAATGAATGAATTGACGTTCTGCTCTCCTGTGTAATCGCTGCCCTTTTTAGGTTAGCTTGGGGTGAGGCCAGTGTCTAGGATGGGGTGGGGTAGGGTGGGGCAAACTTTGATTTATGGAGAGGAAGCACAGACCAGCCTTGTAAGGGGGTGGAGAGGGAGTGGCTGTGGAGCCCCCAGGAGGCACCCCGGTAGAGGGCAGGCCCTCTCTGTAGAAATGAGAACTGCAGTAGGAATCCCAGAGCTCCGCTGTCCCCCAACCCAGGAGACAGTTCACTGTGACCACCTTGATGACTGACCATGAAACCTGTTAAAACAGTTTAATGATCGTTTTAAAAGTAAAATGGCAGGAGGTTTCATTCATTTGTGCCCTGGCAGTGCAGCTAGAGAGGCTGCAGTTAGCTAGCTCCTGGGTAGTTAGTCTCTCAGGTCAATAACCAAGGCCGCAGGTGTGGCTCTGTCTGAAGGACAAAAGCTCCAGAGGGCGGTTCAGTTCTTCGCTGCCGTGAGGATGTGGCTATTCCTGAGGCCCAGCTATTCGTCTGCGCGCTAATAGTATGTCTTTCTCGTGCCCGCAGAGCCCCCTGGAGCTGACCCGGACACGCAGCAAGCCGGCGCGCACGGCTTCTCCGGCTGCCTCTCGGCCGTGCGCTTTGGCCCCGCCACCCCGCTGAAGGCGGCGCTACGCCCTGGAGGTGCAGCCGGGGTCACCGTCCGCGGATATGTAGCCCAGTCGCGCTGCGCGCAGACGCCGGGGCCTGGAGCCCCAGCGCGGGAGGCGGACCGCCCATCCGCAGGTGGCACAGGTGCGTGACCCTCTGCCCGCAGTCTCCCATCAGGCCTCCGTCCCGGGCGTCTCCCAAAGTCCTCTGCTGGTTCACCTTCCCCTTCTTTGGTCTCTCCATTCTCTGTTCTTCGTTTCGCATTGGTTTCTACTGCTGCAGTTGTCTGCTTTTATGTCTACTATTTGTGAATTTCTCAAAAGTCCGCCTTTCCACTCGTCTCTGTCGTTCTGCGTTTTTCTACTGTAGGTCGTTCTGGACCGACAGATGAGGGAGAGCCCTTCGTCAATGCCGACAGAAGTGGCTCCGCGGTCCTCGGAGGTAACAGGGCTGCGAATGATCTGGTCTTTGGTGTTATCGCTGTTAGCATAATCCAGAAAAATATCAAACTCAGTGATTGCGACGTCAATGGCAGGCCGTACACATTTGCTGACAATCTTGATGTAATTCTGCTGAATTCAGCATCTCTGGAGAAGGAACTGATGGTTCCACTGAAACACTTTTTAAAGAACTGTTGCCAAACTATAATGAGAAGGTTTTTCATTTGAAAATAACGATTAATATAGTAATACTTCTCAGTATATATAAATATCTGTATGAATATACATATATACACAAACATATCTGTATGTGCATATATGTATATGTTTACATGTGTGTGTATATATATACATATATATGTAAATGCAATATATATCGTTTTTTCGATTCAAGGTAGCCATGGACCTCTCGGTCCATCAGCCCAAAACATTTTCAAATAATATTAAAACATATTAGGAGAAGCACTTAAACTATGAAAATTGGCATTTTCCTAAACATAAAGATATAAAACTGTTGTTGGTGTTAATCCGAATTTAGGAGGCTACATATGGAGAGAGAGAGAGAAAGGAGAATTGCATCTTAAATATCTTTCAGTATATTCTCTGAAATCAAATTTATCTAGGTCTGATTCCAAAAGTGAATGTTCAAATCCCTCTTATTATTCAAAGACATTTTAATTTGTTTAATTAGATTATTAAAATGTGAGTCAGATGCAAACTCTCCTTGGTGAAGAGGAAGTAAACTGCTCTCCATTCCACTGCTGCCACAAAATAAGGTAATAACTAGCAATTTAGTAGAGCTAGAGTATTGACTGGGTGTCCATTGTTCAAGGAGCTGCACACCTGCTCAGATTTGATCTGTTTATTCCCCGGCATTCTATTCGGACACAAATTTTCTCTAGACAATTAGGAAATATTCAGACATTTTAAAGGGCTGACCAAATCTATGTAAGAATGTTAACATTTCCATTCCTATCTCAGTTACTTTATTTCTATAATGAGTGAGACATTTAACCCCAATTTTACAACTAGAAGAAACAAAACATAAATGTTATTTATAATATATATTTGAAAATAATTTGTGTTAAAATTTAAAAGAAATCTTATTTCTAAATTAATACGTTTTTAATGAGGTTTTGCTATAAAGCTAATTTAAAATAAATCACCTTAATGTGATTAATATTTTTCAAGTAAGAGTTCAAAAATTTGCAAAATCTCATAATTGCCATTTTATTAGAGAGAACAAAGATAATAATAGTCAACTGGGTGATAGAACAAAAGCTGTATTGCTTTTGACTAAATATCATTGGCAAGATATACAAAGTAAATAAGTTGCACCAGTGTTATTCCCCTAAGAAGTCCTACTGACTCCTGATAGAGGAAGGGAGAACCAGACCACAGAAGGTCTCAGGGACGTAACAGCTCAGTTTACAGGGCCTGAATAGTCTGCATTTTGCATTATAGTGTACTCTTATAAACAAAGGGTATGGTATAGGAAAGGAGAATTAACTTAAACAACATTCAAACCCGGTAAACCAGAAATCACAAAGGGTTTCTTTTATATAATATATATATATTTTTTTTTTTCAATTACAGTTGACATATAATATCTTAATTTCAGGTATACAACAGTGATTAGATATTTATATAATCACTATGAAGTGATCACCTCGATAAATCTAGTACCTATCTGACACCATTCATAGTTATTAGAGTATTATTGACTATATTCACTAAGCTATACTTTACATCCCCAAGACTATTTTGTAACTACCAACTTGTACTTCTTAATCCCTTTCTCTTTTTCACCACTCTTCCCAAAACCCTCCCATCTGGCAACCATCAGTTTGTTCTCCCTATTTATAAGTTTGTTTCTGGCAAGAGATCCATAATGTAGATGTAAAGATGGATGGATAGAGAAAGAGATAGATGTGTAGATAGTCAGGCAGACATGAGTTTATCAAAAACATGTTTACACAGGAGTTGCTGTTGGGAAAGTTCCAGAATGTGTTAGATCCATTATTTAAATTATCTCAATCTTTTCAGATAGTGAATGAAGATTGAACTTGTTTTAGGACCCACTACTCACAAAACAATCACACACATGAAATTCTGGCTATTTTGGTATAATGCTGACAGTAATTGTTTAACTAAGTTGCCTGATCATTGTTATTCAGTTAAACTAGACATGATATAGCTCTTTAAAGCAAAGTTCTATAATTAAACATAAAAATGATTAAAGTAATTCTATTGTTTGTTCCAATTAAGATGCAAAATATATTGCAAGTAATGATTATTCTACTTATGAATATTTAAGAATATTCACAACCTCATGAATATGCTACCTCATTCTATCTAAGGGGGACTCTGGGCTCCTGACGGCACATGCTCAGGAATTCCTGTGACCAATTAATTACATGCAATCAAGCTTTGAATTTGTTGGGTTTCACTACACTTGCTTATGTCTGTCCCAGAGTATAATGAAGAACTCGTTTACAATACAAATTTGATTCACACAACTAAGTAGTAACATGAGTTTTCTAACATTTGCTAATTGGAAATTAATTCCTATGTGAATAATCTTAAAAGTATATTTACTAGTGAATGCTTAGAGAGAGAGAGAGAGAGAGAGAGAGAGAGAGAGAGACTGGACATTCATTCTTCACTAATATGATAGCTCAAGAAAACATTTCTCAGCCTCGCTTAACAGTCTCAACCCTGGCAATGCTTTAAAATAATCTGAGAGACATTTAAAACAATATTGATGTCCAGACCTCACACCCAAAGATTCTGAATTATTGTTATGCAGCCGAAGTTGAGAACCACTGGCATTGCTAATATTTTTAATACTTAAAACGTTTCCAACAAGAGATGTCAAACAATCTCTTTCCATCTAACTGAATATTATCAATACTATGGTATAGTAGTTATCTATTGCTGCATGACAAATTATCACCCACTAAACAGCTTAACCTAACTCACATTTATTATTTTACATTTCTGTAGATCAGGAGTTTGGGCACAGCTCAGGGTGGTCCTGGTCCTGTGTCAGGAACTAATGAAGCTGCAATCAAGGTGACAGCCAGGGCTGGGATCTCATCTGTAGGTTCCATCTGAGGAGTCACTTCCTGCTTTGCATGTTTGGTGGCAGAATGCAGTCTCTTGCAGCTGTAAGACTGAGAGCCTACCCTTAGCATCTAAAAGCTGCCTGCAATTCCTGCTGTGTGGGGTTTCTCAGCATAGCTGCTTGTCACCTTCCAGCCAGCAAGAACTGAAGTGCCACTATCTTATGTATGTTACATTATCACAAAGTCAGAGGCAGGTAATTAGGTACAGCCCATCACCTTTGTCCCTTTTTATTGATTAGAAGTAAGTCACAGGCACCACTTACAAGCAAAGGAGAAGACTGCACAAAGGCATGAACCCTTGAGGCAAAGATCACTTAAGACTCCATTGGCCTAGTAGATGATTTTATGTGTGTGTGTGTGTGTGTGTGTGTGTGTGTGTGTGTGTGTGTGTGTGTGTATACCACAGTACTGTAGGTCAGCAACATATCAGCATCAAAATTAAATCAAATTGTCATTAAAATACACATAATCATTTACTGTACGACAGGTCTATACACTCAATACTCTTAAAATAATTAACACCTGTTTGCTCATTAGCATGACGTGTAGGCATGACCTAAGATGCTGTACTGTTTCTGAATTTAAGTATGACTACAGTAAGTGAAATCCAATCGTGAACTGTCTAGTATAAAGACATAAAACTGCTGTATCTAAAGGTAGTATGGACTTAGAAGTAAACTTTATAATACCCTTGGTTTCAAATTTTCTGATGTTCCTCAACTTACGATGAGATACATTCCAATAAACCCATTATAAATTATAAATATCATCAGTCAAGAATGCATTTAATACACCTTGCCTACTGAACAGCATAGTCAATCTCTGCTAAATGCATAGCACTTTCTCACCATCATAAACTCAGAAAACCTCAAGCTAAGTCACTGTACGTTTGGGATCATCTATACGTATGATATGAATGATGCTAGGATAGATTCTAGTTAGACTAACATTTACAGTTTATATTTTAACTGTGTTTTTCCTTTCTCTTCTCTCACTAGGTGTAATTGCAGTTGTGATATTTATCTTGCTCTGCACCACTGCCATAGCAGTACGTATTTATCAACAGAGATGGGTGTACCAAAAAAATGAGTCAAATATTAAAAAAAATGGCGACAATGCTGAGACTGCTCTGAAAAGTGAACTCAACATACAGAGTACAGTCAATGAAAGCCAGAAAGAGTATTTCTTCTGATCAGCAGTAGTTTTACTTAATTCTATGATTACGTGACTTCCTTGTTAAGCAATTGACTCCATGAAACCTTCATCTTGTCTTCTTGGGACAAGTGGTGGTGTGTAGAGCCCTCAGTTTGCTCACACCCAGTCCCAGAAGGCTTTCCTCAATACTCTTTCATGATCTATTTAAGAAGCAGTGACTTAGGTGTACTCATTAATCACTGTTTGGCAGTTTCTGACGATTCTGACCTTATCTTCTAAAACTGAAATGTATTTATTTGCATAATGAATTTGGGTTTTAAGTGTGAACAAGGATTTGAGCTGCGGCCCTACTCTCTTAAAAATGTGACACAAACTTATAAAAGACAAGGTTTGACTCTAATGTTTTGTTTTGTGGAAACCTATGTTATGCCTCATTTAATGCCCTGCTAACATGGGTATACCAGGAGTGCTTCTCAGATGGCCTTTAGATGCATTTCCATATTCCTGTGAACCAGAGCCCAGTGACCAAAAATGCATTAGAAACCTGGTGAAAAAAATCTCACATTTTTTGGCTGGTTGTTTTTATTACTTATCTCTTTCAAATCAGTTTGGATACATGTTAGCAATGAGATGAGTACTGAATGCCAGCTCTGAAATTCTAGTATTGAGTTTAGTTATGGAACAGAAAATTCATAGGTAACAAATGTGTAAAGCATTCCAATCTGCTATAATTTGCTTATTTTTTTGTAATTTATTATTATAGTCCTTTTAGATTATAATAACGATCACCTAATAATCCCACAAAAATGTGCATTTTGTAGTTAAACTTGTGCCAATATAAACTATACTTAACACTGTAAATGTATCCTTCATCCACTTTATCTAAATGAAATATAATTCTAAATTTATTTCCTTTAAATGTAGGGTGATTGGGTCACTTATCTTTGTAGTCTTATGATTCCCTTTTTCTGAAGGTTATCCACAACAATCTTTTGATTTCTTGTGACTGTCTATTCATTTATTAGGGGAAAAGTCACTTTTTGACTTGAAGTTCTCCATTTCCCTTTCTAAATTTTGAAATGGTCAAGCAAACCACTCCCTGAATTACCATATCACCTAGTTACTATTTGGAATATCACATGAAAGATGTTTATGCTAAGAGAGATGTAGATTGTATGATCTGAATTAAATCTGTCATTCTAATCAAGATTCTGGGATTTGGAGTCAGTTTTCAATAGAGCACCCGAAACTGACCAGTTCATTTCCTAGTAGGGTATATTCACTACTAGAAGAACAAGAGTTCATATTAACTGTGGGAATTGTTCTATTTACTACTTTTATGACAATGGTCATTAGATAATTAAGTGGAGCCGCAGTTTGCACACAATAGCCAAATACAATAAAAATGTGCTGCTCTCTCCCTACCCCACCTGCTATGTGCCTGCCAGATGTTAGATTACTTACTTTGACCACAGCAGGACCACTGGAACTATATACCTTCATCCTTGCTATTTCTTTGACTGTGTATCTCTTTTCTGTGTTCTTTTTAAACAATGGGAAAAGATATTCTCTGTATTATTTTCTTAAATTTTTTTTCTTCTTGTTTTAGATTAGTTTTCTATGAGGTGTAACAAACTACCACAAATTTAGTAGCTTAATACAACATACGTTTATTATCTCATAGTTTCTGTGGGTCAGGAGCTGGGCACAGGTCCGCTGGGTTCTCTGAAAAGCTGCAGTCAAGTGTCAGCCAGCTGTGTTCTAATCTGGACACTCAGCTGAGGACAAATTAGCTCCCTGTTCCCTGGGTTATTGATAGCACTCAGTTTTTTACTGCTGGAGGATTCATGAAAGCTTGCTTTTTTAAGGCTAGCAAAGGACAGATGAACTCTAGAGTAAGTCTACTGGCAAAAGGAAGTCTTATATAATGTAATCTGATCACGGAAGCGACACCCCATTACTTTTGCTGGATTCTATTGGTTAGAAGCAAGTCATACGACCTGCTCACACTCAAGGGTAGGAATTGCATGAAGACATGAACCAGCAGGCTGCGATCATTGGCACTACCTTAAAGTCCATCTGCCACAACACTGTATCTATATTATTGTCTCTTTATATGAATAATGAAGGATTTTCAGAATCTCAATGTAGTAATATATGAAGGGCCCACCTTGGTGAATAATATACATACTTTTTTCCCAAAGGTCTATGCAGATTAGAGAAGAATTTAGTGCAAAAATGATAGGCTCTGTTTAATGCGTAACTAAGTGTAAACATCACTGCAACTTTAACAAGTGATCATCTTGTATTCTAAAAGAATGCATCTCTTTGGTAGCTAAAATTTTACAAATAGTGAGATTTACAGACAGTGAGATCCACGATACTCTGCTGTCTTTTCTTTTTCTTTCTTTCTTTCTTTTTTTTTATTATGCTGTCTTTTCTAAAGGGAAAATAAAATATTCATATTAAATTGCAGTGATGCGTCGTTTATTTTCCCTTACTGATTTGTAAACTTTAACTGCTTATGTGTTAATAAAATAACATTTTAAAATTAAATTTGGAAAATATTTTTAAAGAGTTTAATAAAACTGGAATTATAAAATTATATTGTTTTCCCCTAAATATTAAAAAATGTGTAAATGTATACATTCGGTAGTGGTGTGTTTTACTTTATTGTATATAGGTAATACTATGATCTGTTAATATTGTTTATGTTGATATTTAAATACAAACACAAAGTAGTTAAGATCTACTGCTTATAAGAAGTTAAAATATCTGTAAATGTAGATATTTATACCTTTGCCAGAGAACAATAATTTGATGATCAGTAAGTTATTTGTTGAACATTTACTTACACTCAAAATAGTTAAAAATGATTTCCCCAAGAAAATTGGGTTTCTAGAGCACTAATTAAATATACAGATTCCAATTACAAATAGCATTTTTCTACAACATAAAAGTTAAAAGATAATAAGTCCCCATGTTTTATTTCCAAATAGAAAGGAAAATAACATACAAATAACAGTCATCATTGGGACTAGAAGTTAAGAACTTCTGTTTCCTCCATAATGAAATGAGGCTCCCCTCACTACCTTCTCAGTATTATTTAGCAACATAGAAAAACATATTGGGGCATTTATATTCTGTTTGTCTAGAATAATCACAATTTATAAAACTTTTTTTTTTACTTATTTATATAGGACATTTGATAGATTTGTTTCAATAGAATTTTAAAAAATAAACTATGAAGTTTACAAACCTTGCCTTGAGAGAAGACAAATATAATTTGTCTTTTTACCAACATACATTACCTCTACTATGAAATTGGATTATCAAAATATTCTTTAAACAAGAGGGATGATATGGAAACATTAAATGAAAATATGTTGCTTAGGTTGCTTAATCTATTGTTTTGCAATCCATGTACTATAATGTTTAAAGAATCCCCCAATGCCTTCAATAGACCGTGGCTGTATTTCTCTTTTTGCAAGTTACAGTCATGATGAACAGCAAGATGGAAGAAAGACTGGGAAAGTATAACAGTCATGAAATGGTTTGCATGCAAAATGGCGGGAAAAATGAATTTAAGTGTATGTGAACCTATGACTACACTGGAGCTCATGGGCACATTTACAGGTTCATGGCCATTAACAGATTCCATGCACATTGAAAGTAACATTACTTCAGCAGAATAAAAATATTCTTAACAGTAGATCTTTGAGCTATCTACACCTACACATGACTAATACCACTTTTTGAGAGAATGAAAGTATTCATAAACACTGGTTTAACAAATTTAAGTTCAGATAAAGAATCCAGTTTCTGTAAAATAAATAAATAAATAAATAAATAAATAAATAAATAAATAAATAAATAAATTTTATTCTCAGAAACAGAGAGATTTCCTGTTGATAGGGGCATTAAATCCTTTCCCATTAGTCTTGGCTATCCAGTTCTTTCATTTCCTTTCACAGTCCCTCTAAGCAAGTGTCAGTGGCTTCTTCCAGAGTAACACCATTTAGTAGTAGTTAAGTCAATAGAATCTTTTTTTCTATAAAAGTTCTTATGGGTGTAACTCCTACTAAGTTACTGCTGAGCATTTCATTATAACATCCACTACTATGCAGTATAGTTAAGTATAAATCCAGTGGTGTTTTAGAAAGATAAGTATGTGTTACTGTGATATGTGGCAGTGTTTATCATACATAAATTGCATTGTTGGAAAAATAAACTGAAGTGCTATTTCTTACAAAACCTCTGTTTCAAAAAGACTGGTAATATCATGGTTTGATTATGACCGAAAATGATATATATTTATTTTATTGTAACATTATTTGTGTTTAAAGGATGAGACCCTGGTTTCAGAGTTTCTCATTTACGTTGTAAATACAAATCCTCCTTATCTCAGATCTCAACTTGCCTTTGTATTTGAAAAATGAAGTTTTATAATCTATCTAACATTTGAGAAATTCCTTGAAATAGAGCCTCTCTTAACAGCATGAAATACTACTTTACATCACTAATCTCTCACAACAGACCAACAAGGTAAGGCATATATAATTGTCCCCTTTTTTTACAGATTAGAAACCCAGGGTACAAAGGTCTTCATTGATTAGATAAATGTCACTCAGACTAATTAATTACTGACAGACACAGTAGAATGAAAGTCCTGAGCTTCTTCTAATTGTTGACCTGCTCCCACTGGTTGCAGTAAATAAAGATAATCTATGGCTACATTTCTCTTTTGTTTCAATCTCTGAAGATATAATTTGTGTATTTAAAAAATATGGAGCTTAAACTTTTGTAGAGGTATACACACAAATACTCTCTTTCTACTGATGCCAGATTTATGCTGTGAATGTTTCCTAGGATATTTAATATGTATAGAAATACTCTACCTGTGGTTTCTTTAATATACATGTACAAAATATTGTATATGTACATATATGTATATATAATCAAATAGAATTTTCCTAAGCATTAAAAATTTTTTACAATACATAAGTTAGTTATAAATATTAGTTTTATAAATAAAATTACTTTTAAAAATTAGCTTTATAAATAAAATCTATTCAGGTTGACTGAAACCATCATCAGATTACTTCAAATATTTTATTAGTTAAAATGTTTAATACATCAAATTTTCTTAAATGTTTAAATTAACCTTAAAGCCAGAAAAAAACACCCAAATTATGAAAGTGATTACAAAAAATTCTTTTAACATTTATATGCAACCTATTACAGAAGTACTGATAATGTGGTTTAGATTCATTTGTAGTGCTTCAAATGTTTCTACTATGTTGAGGTTATAGCAATATTTATACTTATACTTTTTAGGGAATATAATAGTTTGCTTCACCTAGAATGAAAAGAATATCCTCTCAGCCATGATGAAATCTTTCAACTTGTGGCCAGGGACTCTTGGTCAGGACACACACTAGTTGCATCTCCCAGGGGCTGTGACTAGAGGCTGTGCTCTTCTGGCTGGGCTCTCACTTGCTGTTGAGGTTCATTGGTCATTTGACATTTCCACACGCAAGCTGCTTCTTGGAGCATGTCTTTCTCTGTGACATCCTGGCCAGGGCACATTCTGCAGTTCTGAGCAGTTTTGTATCCCAGGTCACCTTTTCTGGCAGCCATTAGCTTGTTATCTATATCTGAGTTTGTTTCAATTTTCTTTGTTCATTTATTTTTGTCTTTAGATTCCTATTATAAGTGAAATCATATGATATCTGTTTTTCTTGATTTGACTTATTTTATGTAGCACAACACCTTCCAGGTTTATCTCTGTTGTCTCAAATGCCAAGATTTTATTTTATTTTTTTATGGCTGAGTAATATTCTATTGTATATATGTACATCTTCTTTATTCATTAGCCTATTGAAAGACACTTGCTTCCATATCTTGGCTATATGTTGTAAATAATGATGCAATAAAGATAAGAGTGCGTATAGTTTAGAATCAGTGTTTTGGATTTCTTCAGATAAATATCTGGAAGTGGGACTGCTAGATCATAGGTAGTCCTGATTTTAATTTTTTGAGGAACTTTCATACTGTTTTCCATATTTGTACCAATTTGCAATCCCACCAATAGTACATGAGAGTTCCCTTTTCTTCACATCCTTGCCAACACTTGTTTGTTGATTTATTCATAACAGTAATCCTGATAGGTGTGATTTTGATTTGCATTTCCCTGACTGATGATGTCTATTGGCTTTTCGTATGTCTTCTGGGAAAATGTCCTCTCTGGTCCTCTGCCCATTTTTTAAGCGAAATGTTTGGGATTTTTTGGTGTTAAGTTGTATAAGTTACTTATATATTTTGAATATTAACCCCTTATTTGGATGTATCATTGGAGATCATCTCCCACTCAGTAGGTTGTCTTTTCATTATGTTGATGATTTTCTTTATGATGTGCAAAGTTTTTGGTTGTTGAGTTCCATATGTTTATTTTATTTTGTTTCCCTTTCCTGAGGAGATGTACCCAAAAAAAATATTGCTATGAGTGATGTCAAAGAGTTTATGGCCCATGTTTTTTTTCTAGGAGTTTTATAGTTTCTTGTCTTCCATTTAAGTCTTTAATTCCTTTTTGAGTTTATTCTTATAGTGTAAGAAAGTGATTCCAATCTCATTCTTCTCCATGTGACTGTCCAGTTATCCAAACACCAGTTATTGAAGACTGTCTTTACCCCATTTTATATTCTTGCCTCCCTCGTCATAGATTAACAACCATATAGGTATGGGTTTATTTGTGGGCTCTCTATTCTGTTCCATTGATCTGTGTCTTTTTTGTTTGCCAGTACTAGGCTGTTTTGATTACTATAGCCTTGTAGTATAGTTTGATATCAGGTAGTGTGATACTTCCAACGTTGTTCTTCTTTCTCAAAATTGCTTTAGTTATTCGGGGTCTTTTGTGGTTTCATATAAATTTTATAATTATTTGCTCTACTTCTGTGAAAAATGCTTTGGTATTTTGATAGGATTTTATTTAATCTGTAGGTTGCTTTGAGTAGTCTGGACATTTTAACAATCCTATCCATGAGCACAGTATATGCTTCCATTTGTTTGTATCTTCTTCAGATTCTTTCTCCAATGTCTTATAGTTTCCCAAGTATAGGTATTTTACCTCCTTGGTTAAATTTATTCTTAGGTATTTTTTTTAATGCTATTGTATATGGGACTATTTTAATTTTTCTTTCTGATAGTTTCTGGTGTATAGAAATGCAACTAATTTCTAAATATTAATTTATATCCTGCTACATTGCTGAACCCATTTATTAGTTCTAATAGTTTTTTGGTGGAATCTTTAGGGTTCTCTCAAATAGTGTCATGTCATCTACACATGACGGTTTTGTTTCTTTCTTTCCATTTTAGGTTTTATTTCTTTTTCTTGTGTGATTTTTGTTACTAGAACTTCTAATACTATGTTAAATAAAAGTGGTGAAAGTGAACAACCTTGTCTTGTTCCTGATCTTAAAGAAAACACTTTCAACTTTTCACCATTGAGTATGATCTTAGGTGTGGGTTTCTCATAAATGGCTTTTATTATGTTAGGTATATTCCCTCTATCTCCATTTTGCTGAATTTTTATCATAAACAGATGTTGGACTTTATCAACTGCTTTTTTCTGTATCTATTGATAAGATCACATGGTTTTTATCCTTCATTTTGTTGATGCGGTGTATCATGTTAATGGATTTGTGGATATTGAACCAACCTTGCATTGCAGGAATAAATTCCACTTGATCATGTATCTATTTGGGGTTCAGTCCTCAACTTTTGGAGCTTCCTTTTGAATATTGGGCACAGCCTGAGTTATAAAATGTATAGTCAGGAGTGTCTGGCCCTCAGACTTTGGGCCAACATTAATATATTTGCTCAAAGCCTCAGAAAACTGGTTAAGGCAACAGAAAACACAGAAATTATTTTGATGAAGCAGGGAATGCTTTTTTTTAAATTTTCTATGCTTACAGAACCTAGTCTTCCAAAATGGTCTCTCATTCAAGTACTAACCAGGCCCGACTCTGCTTAGCTTCTGAGATCAGACAGAATTGGGCTTGTTCAGGGTATCATGGCCGTAGACTTAAAAAACCTCCTTTTAAGACTTTTGAACTGCTGCCATATTAAAATATGAGTTTCTATACATGCTTACATCTAACACAGGGAAGCACTCATGATTAGTAAAAACAATATTAAGAGCTAAAGCAGATGTACTTTCTGGGATCGCAAAAAATGGATGGGAAAAGTTGATGTGAGACCTTATCTTTTAAGCTAAAGAACATATTTGCCTCAGAGATACTTAGAGAGCAAAAGGTGAGTGTTCAGATGTGGGCACTGCCAGCCTGATCTCTACCTAATTCCCCAGGACTCTCATCTCTGGAGTCAGACCAGGATCCAGAGCCCCTACCCAGACACAGTGAACAGAAATGTAGACAAAGAGATGGTCCCATCACTTCCAGCACCCAGGAACAAAATCATTGTAAGTACAGTGATGATAAAACAGATGTTGCCTTTTAATACCCTGCAAACAGGACAGTGGGAAGAGCCCTGCATGAGGACTAAGAAGAGCTGGGCTGAGCTCTAATACCATGATTTAGTTATAAGTGTGCACAGCTCAAGTTCATCTAGGGAGAAGACCAGGGCACCTTAGGAGATAAACTGCATGGGGATAGTTGAAAGTACACCATGTTCTCTAGAGTGGGAATCAGGATGCTCACTGACCTAACATGATTGGATGACAAAACAATGTATGTCACTTTCATCCAGTTTTTATTTTTGAACACATGAATCTAATATTTATTTAAATTAATATTAGTTTAATATTTAAATCTAATATTTACCAAAATTATTTTTATTGAAAATATGATGCAAATTATGGAAATTGAATTTGAGAGGTCAGGTATAAAAATGCTTTGCCTCAAAACTGTAAATGACATTACAAACAACAGAGACTGTAGTCTCCAGTACAGTAAGAATAATTGTCCTGTTGCTAGGCTTATCATATCTACTGTGGTTACATTTCACTGGATACCCGTTTATGTATGTGATCTGGATAACTTTTATCAGTCTATTTTTCCCTGTGTTTGGCAAATAGAAGCCAGTGAATCCATGTTTGAAACAATCTCAGAGTCAAAGTCATTTGCACTTATAAAATCCAGATGGCTTCATAGCCCTAGGACACTGGCAATAGTTTCTCTGAAGAAACAACTGTGAATTTATAGTTATTACAATTATTTTGAGAGAAATAACTTTACATCCAGAAGATTATGTTTGTGTCTGTGATTCAAAAGGCTGAATTTTATTAGAGCTTCAGTAGAATTTTT
Source organism: Macroglossus sobrinus (assembly GCA_004027375.1). Lineage (NCBI taxonomy): Eukaryota > Metazoa > Chordata > Mammalia > Chiroptera > Pteropodidae > Macroglossus > Macroglossus sobrinus. Next base: position 19,544 of record PVKZ01003672.1, on the reverse strand, counting down.
TTCACTAACTGTTAAATATTGTTTAGCTACTTTGTTTCTGCTTCTGGGCTTGAAATGGTAACTATCACAGATGCAACCAATGTCCTGTGAGAGCTGATTATCCACAGGTAAAATAACAATTTGTGGGGAGCCAAGATCCTATACCTAAAACACAGACACTCCAAGGTCTCATTTTGCTTGAGCCACAGATGACCCTAACAACTTTTGTCTGAAATAGGTCAAGGAAAGTAGGAGGAGGGAGAGCAGGCAGTGTGAAAAGTGGCACAGAAGGCACCCATGAAACAGATGCTTGCCTCTGTGACTCTGTGAGGGGTGGCAAATCGATGTTGCTCACTTTTAAACCACAACAAAAACATCAAACTTTATGTTTTCAAATTAATCAATTATAGACTTATCGCCCAAATTCAGCTCCTCAATTTGAGATTTTATCAAGATTAAAACAATTCATTGAGTTAAGGATTTTAGTTTCTGAACTTATAGAATAGTTGTTAATTTTACCCAAACATGGTAGGCAGCAGGAGTTTTGCAGGCTTTTTGTAATTATGTTAATGAAATGAGAACTTTATTGAAAATAAAATATCTTTTTAAAAATGGTTTGAATTGAAATAAAATGCTAACACCTGTCATGTAATTATAAACTTAAAGCCTTCGATTCAACTAAATTTACATCTTCATGAAGTCTTTGCTCAATATGGTAAGTTGACCACAGGCATCTAACTGATCTCCTCTTATGCTTACCCTGATGAAAAGGACAAAAAGAAGATCAAAATATGAATAAACTTTATCTGTAGAAAAATGAGAAAAATAAAGATAATGTCACAAAGCACTATTTTCCACTTTAAAGACTCCTCCTTTTTTACTGTTGGATCTGTTTTATAACTTACATCCGGTGATAAAGTGTTCATTTTGAAATAGTATAATAGATATATGAGGTATATGTTTGTGTTTAATAATTTTCTTTGGCCAAAACGTTTGGAAGAATTATGTTTCTCATGTCTGTATGTTCACTCTTTGTCTCTGTTTCTCTCCCCCCACCCCTAGTGTGTGTGTGTGTGCATGTATGTATGTATGTGTGTGTGTGTATGTGTGTGTGTGTGTGTGTGTATGTGTGTGTGTCTGTGTATGTGTGTGTTTTATGACTTCTGAAATCCAAAGTCTGATATTGGAAATGACTACATACATTTAATTCTGGATAAATCAGATAAAAACTGATAAATCAAAAAGAAACTATTTTTCCATAGTTTTATGGAAAAAGCTCATAACTAAATACACATTTACTGGCCTGCACTCACACAAATCTCATCAGACTGACACTAGTGACTATGCTCCGTGGCATGTCTCAATCACCCATGTGATCCTGCTTCAAGCAGCTCTGTAATTTTAAAGAAAACTTTAAACCTGTCTCCAGGTTCCCAGAGGCTGCCATGCACAGGTCTGAGTTCTTACCTGGGGTTCACCTCTCATAAGAGGGCCCAGTCCTTGCCTGATCTTAGTCACCTGATGAGTCATATGGGTCACCTAACCATTGCAGGTCAATGCATCAGCCCACTAAGTTCTTGTCAGGGCACTTGACAGTGAATTCACTCTTTTTGCTTTTAAACAAAATTAAAATTGATTGAAAAAATAATTGTCAAGGATGGTCTAGAAGATGTAAAATCCATCCATTTTTCTGGATTTTCTAATTCATTTTCAATTAAGCAAGATGAAGGATGAGCTTAAGTGTGAACCATGTTATTTTGGCCTCAGTAGAGATCAGGTTTTTCTGAAATGCAGTTTTGCATTATTGCCACTACCCGATTTTGAGGGATGTTTCAAGAAGCAACCCATGAATATACCTCACTGTATAAATGTTCAGTATCATAGTCAGGGAACATTCTGTGAGGTCACAATGGCAAGCATTTATCTAAGAGTAGTCCAAGAGCCCAGCGCCACATGTGAAGGACGTGGTCATGTTGCACATCAGCTTGGGGCTGAGACTCCTCTTTGCCCTGAATCTTAGAATAGTAAAAAACAAATTAATTAACCACTTCTGCAGCTATATTAGACCAAGCACCATCTCGTATTTTATATGAATGTCTTACTTTTGTCAGATTTTCATCACTTACATGGGGTTTTTTGTTGTTGGAATCTAAGGCAGGATAAATAAGAAAACATTTAAAAGATATCAGTGTACCATGTGGGTATATATTGCCATATAAAAGCAGGGAATATAAATGCCAAGATAGGGAGAAAGCAGCTGCAGTCTAAGTAGGGATAGGTTTTTAAGAAATTAAATACATAAATATCATACATTTTCAATACAAGAAATGGCAAAATTTTGTTTAAAAATAATGGTATTAGAGGAAATAAAAGAATTTTATCGGAATATCTTTTCTTCTTCTACTGTAATTTATCTGGTAAAAAGAAATTTTATTGAGGACGTTATTACTATTCAGAAATGTATTTAGTGAACTCATATTCAGGCAGGTAGTTTTTAAAAACCCCTCCTCCTGACATCTCCCCCGACCTTCCACCTTCCCACAAGCTGTGGAGCAGCAGAGGCTGAGGGCATTTTTCTTGACAAATGCCTCCTGGATTGAAGAAAGAATACAGAAAGGTCATGTATTCCCCACTCCACTGGGCTACAGGTCTCTCTCTGAGGACTAGAGCTTTGAACTCATATTGTCTTGGAAAAGCTCTGTTGCAGGGAACTCTGCTCTGTGAAAGCAGTGCTCTGGAAAAACATCTATTTTCCCTGTGACTGTTTCTGAGTCCGTGAGCTGAACTTGTGCCTCTTTCAGGCCTGACACTCCTGATATGTAATTTCTTGAAAGTATAGCTACTGTATTTTTCCTAGAAAATCAAGAGCTACTCCTATGTTTTATAAGTAAATGACACTGATATTCCACAGTGATGTGGTAAAAATATTTCTGAGTGGTACTCTAATTAGTTTCAAAGAAGACTGTTTATATTTTGGTTCACTGAAACTGACAGTATGAAAAGATCAAATGAATTGAATTATTTTACCATGGGCAGATGCACAGGGCCACTCTATATATTTCACTATAAGATATTAAATATAAAATACAGAAATAAATATAATTGGAATAGATTTAATAAAGCCTTATACAATACTTAGGATCTATATTAGTAAAAGTGTTTGTCATTAAAAATTTAAAAATCTTGTTGGCGGAAACATTACAGTTTATAAAAACTAACTTTGAGTTACAAACTTTAGTCCCCAAATGTAAATGTCAAAGACAAATGAAATTGAACAGGAGTTAGAGGAAAGAAAGTTCAGAGGAAAAGTTAGAAAAAAAAGAAAGTTAGAAGAAAAAGTTCAGAAAGTTAGAGGGAAAAAAAAGTTAGAAGAAAAAGTTCAGAAAGTTAGAGGAAAGTTCAGTCATTTATCTTTGTATACATATGTTTAATAGAGAGATGTCTTATATTAAAGTCAATGTCAGGATCAGATTTCACTACTAAGGAAAAATTGAATTTGATAAACACCTTCTGCTCTCAGAAATCAGAGTAGAAATTATGAACACATTCACCTGCCCTCCAGCATAGAGGGCTGATAATTGTAAGTTCATATGCTGTAATCAGGCCTTGTGCTAAGTATTCATCACACACGGTCTCATTTATTTTTTTATGACAACCCTCTAGGAGGAACAGACTGCCCCTCAGTGGATAATGTGAAGACATGGAGAGGTTAAGCCATTCATCTAAGTTTCTTAGTTAGACAGAGCTGCAGTGGCTTTAAAATCCATGTATGTCTGACACAAATGTTATTATATTTTAAAATAATTTTTTCATGAGTGTGTTTCAAAAGTGAACTTTTTGAGTTCACGTATTGCTTATCTTTTTCTTTGTGAGTATAAAATTCTCATAGGTTCAATATTGACTTATTTTGTTGATATTCTTTTCTGATCTTCAAGAGAACTACAAACACCCAAAGTGAGTAAAACACAAATGTGTGAGTTGCCTCCACTATTACTTCAGATTGTTAGAATGATGATGGAATCAGAGCCTGAACCTGGAGAACAGGTTAATGGAACACAGGTTCCTTGTGGCTATTTGAGGTTAGAAGGTACCACATTCTTTCTATTCTAAGTGTGAGATTAACTTACAATAATTCAGTTATGTTGGGCATGTAGCCTGGATAAAGGTACTGTTCTGTCTAGTTCCTGCCTTAGGAGCAACACAGAAAAAAGCCTCTTTACATCTGAGTCGAACTGAGCTTGCAGATCAAGCTTGCAGATCAGAAAATCAAAGCTCTCAAGAGACATCCTTCCAATATAGTTGTTGGGGGCTAGACCACAGATGTTAGAAGAGGAATGTACCTGAGCTTTATCTAGGCCCTGCTACCAGTTCCTGGGTGTCTCTGACCCAGAGTGTTGAAGAGAATCTTTCTTTTGCACTAACATGAGTTGCTGTTTGGCTTCTAATGGGGCTGAGGAGCAGATAATAAAGGAAGTCTATGGGTGTGCTATTGTAACTGCCTCCTAGCTATTCCCAGGTTAGTGACTATCAACAATGGTCTCTCAACCTCCCCTTCGTATTTTCAAGTACATCATTTTCACTCAAGATTTATGTGTTAAATTACCCATGACATTATCGGTCAATATTTGCTAATTGAAAAGAAAAGCAATACTGCTCCCTTAAATCTTGACCTGACTTCTCACCTCCAGTTGTAATGGTACCAGGATTTTTTTCTTATTGGGCATTTCTCCAATATTTACTGATCGTTGGGTGAGCATCTCTGTGCTTTCATTACATTTGCCTTCTTCTGTCCAAGCTAAAGACTGAAATCATGTTGATCATATAAAACTGAATAGTGCCTGGTAAAATACTTGAGAGGAATATATCTAACGTTTTGCCCTATGTTTTTGTTGTTGTTGTTGTTGAAAAAGTAGTGGCTGGTAGTTTATAGACCAAACTCCAGAATTTACCTAAGACAATGTGGGTTAAACTCTGAGAAGAGTTCTTTTGAAGCAAAATGTTGCATTGAACAATCACCTTGAGAGACAGTTGTAGTCACGGGAATTCTTCTGGGAGTTAGGATCAGGATTGAGCAGAGTGGCATACAGACGTGCTGACTTGTGAGGTGGGGCTGTTTTCTACTTTATGGGAGTGAGGCTTTGGAAGGAAGAGGCAGGTACTGAGAATGGGGCTGTGGGCAAGAGAAGAGTCATGGAGACAGTGAAGTTCTTAGAACTTATGAGATGTCTTTGATGGACAGATGAAAAGAACATAAGTCACAAAGACTATATTCAGTACAGAATCTCTTTGTCAAAAAGTTAGCAGATGAAAATGGAGATCAAAAAGAGCCAGATTAGTAACCAAGAATTCTAGTACAATCCTTGGAAGTTTTCACAAAAAGCTAAGATCCAGTTTTTAAATAACATTAATGTATTGAAATATAAATAGCATGAATGTGATTCTTACATAAATAACTTTTTCTTTTTTTTTGGAGAAATTTTTGCAATGATGACACATATAGTATGAAATTATATAAGTATCATTTAAATACATAAAAAACCTGAGATAATTATAAATAAGTATAATTTACTTTTTGAGAAATTGAGAGAAGTTACAAAACACATTGGCCTAGAGAAAGGAATACACTTGAATTTTAGATGAACAAGAGCATGGGCTATATGACTATCTTATGACTATGAGAAATTGTAAATAAAGGTAGCTAGTGTATACTTTCAAAACAATGAGGAAAGACAAGAAAAGAAATACGAAATGTCAAAAAAAATACAATATAATTGAGCTCAATTATTTGCTGCTATTTGTGTTAAATTAATCAATATTGTCATCTGATTTTAAAGACAAATTTTAACTGTAAAGACTGAAATCAAACATGATATAGCTTGAGTTATGTCTTATTATGAAATTCACAGGCTGTGGGCAGCAGGATTCTCAGGGCTGGTTCCATATATTTGACTTTGCTGACATTAAACAACCTGAATGAGAAGGTGGGTGGCACACAATGAGAAGGCAGAGTTTCTTAGAAAAGACAATAATTCTGGGAAAATTAGAAGGCAGAAAGCAAAGAAGACCAATATAAAATGTATTGAATTCATGAAAGAAGCCATAAGCATGAGTCTGCAGGTCCTGTTGAAAACAGGACATTGTGGACACTGCTCATTCACAGGGTCACCAGGAGTCGAAGCTGACTCAACAGCACATAACACACATTGCTGCTACCCTAGAAATGTTTTTCAACTTTACCCTTTAGGAAATTTCTGTAACATCACACTGAAATCCAGCCTTTGTGTTAGAGAAGCTTGAACTCACATTTCTTATCAGCTATGGAAAAGTCCTTCGGTGTATGTCATGATTTTTCCTTCATCACTGAGTGATAACACTCACAGAACTCTAGTTACAGGGACAATAGGCTGATTTGGTAGTTGTGTGTGTGTGTGTATGTGTGTGTGTGTGTGTGTGTTTGAAGGTAAAGGCAGTTAGTGTTAGTTTTCCTTTCCAACAGTTTTCATAGAAGTATAAAATTTTATATCAATTATCTCCAAATCTCCCAGCTGTGAGAAGGTGGCTTTAGTTCTGGTACTATTTATTTCTAACCACCTCCTACCCACCCCCACCTCACTAGAAAAAAAAATGTCACAGCTAGGGCAAATCTGTAAGAGAAATTCCACTTATCAGTTTTGTCTGATCTCAATTAACTTCCTTTTCTTTATGTGCCTCTCTCCTACACTAACAAGTTTCTTGAGTCCTTTCCATCCTTTAGTATATTGATTTCAAATGGGTGAATGGGGCCACCAGCTCAGAGATCACCAGGTGCAAACCATGATGAGGTCACTTTTCCTGGAAAAAGTTTGTGTTTAGTTGTCTGCCAGTGTAACCTGATGGAGCATTTGAATAGCCTCATCCATGAACACAACCACATCTCAGTTGGCTAATACCTGCTGCCTTTGTGAGATGAAATGATTGATTTTACAGCGGGGTGATTTGCTTTCCAGTAATCACATTTTTCAGAGAGCTACCTCGTTGCCATTGGGAAGGCTTTGTTTTCCAAGCGCATTCCTATAAACACCATTTTCTGTATCATAATAAAGGCTGGAAGGGTTCTCAAAGGATCTCATAAGTACGTGGAAGATGACAAAACCCACCTGCTGCCAACCGGGCAAGGCCAATGTGGAGGGAGGTCCAGGTACTCTCTCTACCCTGCTCTACTCTGAGCATGATCAGGGTATGATCACCCAGGAGCCCAGAGGAGCCCATATAAGAAAGAGGTGGCAAGGAAGCAGGGCTTTTTCTACTTCTTTTTAAACTTGCCACTAAGTGTGATGACTATAGCACAGTGTGCCACCAACAGCACGAGGACTGTCACAAATGAGCCATCAAGAAACCTGTGGACTTGGGGACAAAAGACATCTTATTGTCTGGAAGCTTCAGCCCCCTGTGGTGATGAAGTCCTGTGCCAGCATCAGATATCCCAGTGGGACCCAGAACAGGTTTTGTTATGAAGAACCAGCCATTAGCTACAAACAGGGCTCTGTAGGTATGGTGGGCCCAGCACAAGGATGACCCTGCACCATAACCAGCAATTTTCCTCAATGGTTGAGGTGAGGTGGCCAAGGTAGGCTGGTTTCCAGGACAGTAGGAAAGGTAAGGGCCACAGGGCCCTCTTCTCCTTGTACTTAATAGATGGGAGTCACACTAGAAAGATGAGAATCAGGAGCAGATGATCAGAGCCCCTGGCCAGGCCACCTCTTCCTTCATGATTCCCCATGCAGGGGAATCTTCATGCAGGAATACCTCATCACAAATGGTTTTAGAGCAATCAGGGGCTGGTTGCATTTTCTGAGGCTCTGTAAGTAATTGCCAAATCCAGCTGAAATGTGAGTATTTAATTTTGCTCTTGGCCTTGATGGCCCTACAATGGCCAAACTCCCCACCATGGCCAGAGTCCAGGTCATGTTTCTGCAGCATCGTTGTGTCTTCACCGTGAGCACATTTGCTCCCAATGATCCCTTTCAGCTCGATCAGGACATTTCCAAACATACAGCAATTTTGAAGGAATCCATATATCTATCACTTTGATTCTACTACTTCTACATTTTACTATATTTTACTACATTTTACTATATTTTCTATATCTCATTCATATATTTATTCTTCTATTCTTGACTGCATCTATTTTTTTATTATTTTAAATGTAAATTGCAAACATCTGTACACTTCCCCTAAAGAATTAAATATACATATAATCAACTAGATTTTGATGTTTGCTTACAATTTTTCTCCTAATGAAAACTCTACATTTGCCTTCAGTTCCCTATGTCTATGTGAGTTCTCTAAGAGATTCCAAGACAGGGTTCAATATGTGATTTACTGGGGGAATACTTGTGAAGAGGAAAAAAGGGAGGATACAAGAAGATTCAGAGATCATGGCGCATGTGTGACATTAAGAAAGGGGAGAATGAAGGAAAGAAAGTTGGGTGGTAAGAGTTTCAGAGTGCAGAGCAATTTGAGGAAATTTTTGGCCAGGCCAGTGGGGAGTTCTGAGCCAAAGCTGCACCATAGGAGGCTCATATCAGGCAGGAATGGGCCTGCACTGCTGCCTCACTGCTGAATCATGGGCCATAAGCAGCCTGGGGAAGTGCAGCTTTGGTACCATCACAGTGGTGGACCCTTAGGGCAACAACTGAACTATCAGTCAACTCTGGTTCCTACAGCAGATATAAGCAGCCCCCACATCCCTGACTGCCTCCTTCCTAGAGGCGGCCAGTGTCCTGATTATTTTTCTCACCATAGATTAGATTGGCTGGTTCCAGAGCTTTGCATATATGAAATTATGCAGGATGGAGATGGACTCTTACGCATAAATCTCTTTTTTCTCAAGACAGTATTTTGAAATTCATCCATATTGCTGAAGGTATCAGTAATTCCTTCCTTTTTGATGAATGGTATTCATTAAATGCATACATGACAGTTTATTCATTCTCTTGTTATAGGACATTCAGACTGTTTCCCACTTTTCAGGTAACTGTAATGAATAGTCAACAGCTGTATCCCTATTTCACCATCTGTGCTTAATATAAATGTTTGCTTGAATTCTTGATTTTTTTATGTTTAATTAAAGTGACCATATCTGATGCATAATATTTTTGGACAAAACAAACACAATGCATCCTAAGTGACAACAACAAAGAAAGGGGTGCCCAAATTGACCAGTTCATTTGGAAAGTCTATCTAATTATGTGAGGGCTTTCTATTTTGTGGTTTGTCTACAGAGAGGTAGCCTAAGACTCACTAAGAATGCAAAAACTTATGAAATTTACAGAGCAAGACAAGCAATAAGAAAAGGAATTAAGCAATAGTTTTGGTCCATGTTACGCACACAACTCTCTCAGAAGCAGATAAAACAACAAAAGAACCATTTCCAAACCTCATAAATGTGAATCTCTGATTACTTCATACTGGTTTTTAAGAAAATCATTTTAGTACTGCCAAAAAGTACAGTCCTAACAGCATTCTCTTTTTGTGCCAAAAATATAATTGTCCTGGTCACTAATTGTCTCTTACTTTCCTGTGCTCATGGATTTGGGTCAACATTCACATCTATATTTTTATACCAAACTATTATAAATCAAATAAAAAATGTCTTTAGGCATTTAATAGGTTGCTTATGATGTTTTAAGTTATTAATTGTGCCAGTAATAGATACGTATACTCTTTCCAGTTTTCTATATATATTTACTAGTTGCCTGGACAAACCCAGACAGCACAAGGAAAAGTTTAGAGAGTATAGCCCGTTCGTGGACAGAGTTTAACCACTTTTGACCACAAACAGCAATTTTATTAATATGCTAATTTTCCCAACTCTCAGGATAAATCAGCTTGAATGTCCCAGTGTTAAATTGATACTCAACACTTTTCTGTCACAATGTTAGGAGGGAAAAATGTTGGATATCGGTTTAATTCTGTAATAACTGGCACTCATTGAACTTGGTTATTTCCATAGCTAGCATGGAAATTCTGCACAGATGGGGCAACTTCTTTCTGGTTTATCATCACATCCTTAAGACCAAGCACCAGGTACAGAGTAGGGAGTCTGTACATATTTTTTAAGTTAATGAATGAAATTGAATGATAATTTCTTAATAAGGTGATAAAACAACTCAACAAATCAGAAAACATGACAATGCAATGACTTGATCACTTCACCTTTGAAGAAATTTCTAGGCAAAAAAATAAATTAGGGGAGCATGGAGTAACTAACTATAAGTAACTGTTGACCAAGTGTTGTTCATGTTGTGAATAGATTATTGCAGAGCTTTCTTATAGGGAGATGGTAGGTGTCAAGGATTTGTAATCAGACAAATGTAGGGCATTAACTGGCTCATCCACCCACCAGGAAAGTGACCTCACTGAGTCTCTCAACCTCCCAGGCTTGAACTTACTCATCTCTGAAATGGGGTAATAGCAGTCCTGTTTCATAGAGTTTAGGGAAGCCTGGAAGAATCATGACAGTGAAGTGTACGCAGAAGGTTTAGTTTGTGTGAATTAGGTTTACAACGATTTTTAAAAGATGATTCCAGAGATGTTGACAAGTTATTTTGTCTGGGAGGGCTCAGAACACTTGCAATTATAGGAATAAGCTAAAATATAACACAGTAAACACCAAGTCTCTCTGGAACTTGATTTCCTTAGTGCTCTAGCTCTTTTCTAAACATTTTCAAAACTTTTATTTTTTTTCCATAAAAACCAAGAATAGATGATTTAAGTCAATATTCTTGACTTAAATTTCATCAAATTCTTCCAGAGGACCAATTGATACCTAGAAACACATTTTAACTTTTGAAGCAACTCGGCCCTTTTGGGTCACTAAGTGTTCTTTCTTATACTTGTTTAATACTTGTCAAATTGCATTTAAGTGCCTCACAAACCTTACAACCTAAGCACCAGATTTATACATTTCATTTTAGATTCCCCCAGCAATTGACTCCATGCACTAATTTTTTGTGTCAAATTATAACTGTTGCTTTAGAAGCAAATTTTACAATGTGAGTCCAAATCTCATGAAATGATTTTCATGTTCATTCTTAAGAGAAAAGCTGTAGAAAATGTTAACATTAAGGACTTGCATTAATGTATACATTTTTTTTGTCATAACATCCATTATTAATATTTATTTTTGGAAACTTTGAAAATAAAGCAATTACTTATACTTAATCAGTAGGTATTTTTTCAGTATTTTTGCTGCGATTATCCAACACATATGATACGTATTAAAAAGAGCTTAATCGCTTGTCTTTATTATAACAACATTAATGAGACTAGAATTAAAACAAATTTATAATTTTGTGTGTGTTTGTGTGTTAAGAATTAGAAATGAGCAACATAAATACAGTGCTTTGGAAAGATTCCTAGATATATAATTTAAATTAAAATTATGACATAGATAGATGTGAAACATTGTTAAATAAATTCCTAGAGAATATAAATTTAACATCTATATATGTGTTATTGTCTAAATCAATTGTGGCTTCCTCTTTAGTTTTCTAAAGTAGTAACATTTGTCTTTTCTCAGTGATAAAGTCATAGTGTGACTTTGAATGAACTCATTGCTATGTCTGTAAATAACTAGAAATAAATATATTTGTATATATTTATACATATAATATATATTTATATTTATATATAATTATATAAAATTATGAATTATATATATAAGCACTCAAATAAATACTTCTGTATAAATCATAACTAAAGAGAGAAAAATAAATGTGAAAAGCATTATTTCTTAATTTTCAAATATATAAAAATAAGACCTATAAGACATGCTCAGGAGATTGTTAAGAATAAAACACATATAAAGGAAGGCAATTTCAACTTCGGAACAAAGCTGATTTATTTATACTGAGAATTTGTGTGACCTGAGAGGCACAAATGTCATCATGCTCCTGTGAGTGGTGATAATGGCAAACCCTTTTCTACAGTTCAAGCTCACATCAAGAAAAATCAGCAGATCTGCTCTATGGCCACTGTGGTGTGGAAAGGAACAAATTAGGATTCTGTAAGCATATGAAAAATGGGTTACGCAGCCAGTAAAAAAGCGTGTGAGACAGAAAAAAAAAAAACTAGAAGATAAAAAAGAACACAGTTTATTCTTAAATCAATAATGATTTACAATAATTCTTAAAGTTATTACTAACATCCAGGTACTTTTGAGTGGACAGAAGCATATAAGGAGAAAACTGCACTTTAACAAGGAAGTATTTGGTACCCACTTCAGTTCTACAACCACATTGGCTGCCTCAAAAATTATGGATTTTATATAATTTCTACTAATGTAACCTCAGAGTACAACAGAGTAATTATTTTGTTTTGTGTTGTTTTGTTTATTGAATTTTCAGAATAACAACTATATATCCTGGGCACATATGTTCTACCTATACCTTGACTTGGAACCTCTATATTTTCTCCATAGTTTTTGTGTCATTTCTAGTATTGTTTGCATGATTCAATTTGCTATTGAGGCACATGTGCTAGTTATAATTTTCCGTCATTGACTGTGTATAAAATTTCAATCCTCACCAAAATATAGATCCCACCATGGTGAAGTGACATAATGTTCCTGAGGTCAAGAAATAGTCCAAAGTGGAGCTGCTAATTGTTTTAATTTCTGTATTAGTTCCTTATTGCTGCATAATAAATGACCCCAAAACTTGGTGGCTTAAAACAACAGACATTTATTATCTCATAACTCTGTGGGTCAGAAATCTGGGGATAGCCTAGCTTAATGCCTTTGATTCAGGGTCTCTCAAGTGCTGCAGTCAAGCTATTGGTTCTGCTGCAGTCATCTCAGGCTTGACTGGATTTGAGGATCTGTGTCCACTCATCTTGCATGTGGTTTGGCAGGCCTTAGAAGATACACTTCCAAGCTTATGACTATGGACCTCTTCCTAGGGCTGCCTCTCCCAAGGCCAGTCAACTAAAGGAGAGAGAGAGAGAATGCCCAAGATAAAAACTTTTATATTTTTATAGTGAAATATCAGAAGTGGCACCCCATTTATTCTCCTGCAGTTCATATTTTAGAAGTGAGTAGATCCAGTTCACATTCAAGGGGAGCAGATTCCATAAAGGTATGAGTACTGGTAGGTGGGCATGATTAGATGCTAGCTCAGAGGCTGCCCGCCACAATTCTCATTTATTATTTTCTCCAATTGATTTTACACTGCATTGCAAATCTAATGTGGTATATTTGATTTTTTAAACTCTCTTAGGTATTGTGGGGATATGTAGAGTGTCACTGACTAACCTGAAAAATAACAAAAATATTTCCTAATGGTGGACTAATTTTCAGGGTAAATAAAATTATGCAAGAGGCTGCAATAGGAATAGGATAAAAACTCTGTTAGACACATTATTTCTGTCTTTTTGTTGTTGTTATTGTTGGTTTTTTTCCCCAGTGAGACCTTGACTTTATTTCTTATCTACAACTAAATTAGCTAGGAAGTCATTCATGTACCCTTAAATTATTTTTTAAAATTTTTTCTATCTATGGTTAAGTATACATAGTTTAAGCGGCAAATGTGAAAAATTGAGCTTCTATAAATTGTTTTTATTTTAATATGAGAAATTGATAACTACACTGTAAAGAAAGAACAAGATAAATTCTGATAAAATTTTCCTACCACTTCCATTTTTTTTTTGCAAGCAAATTTGGAGATAATTTTGAGATATGAAATCTAAATCTTGGTTCTGATGCTCATTAGCTATGGATCTTGAATGAGACATTTCCAACTCTGCAAATTCAGGATTCACTTGTTACAATGCATGCCCAAGACTCAAATACAAAATTACCGAAAAACTATGGCTGACCTAATGGATGAAATCACTTTAAGCACAGACTATTTCTGTAAACATTATGTTTCTTAATATTAACAATAGAAAGTGTCTCCAGAGCAACATAATAAATTAATTAGAATACACAAGGTCAATGAGAAGGCTAAGGCTTAGGGATAGGAAAATGGCAGGAACCAGAACGCTAAGTTGCCAGGACTTCAGCCTAGGTACCCCACCACCCAGTAGAAAACTGAACTGTGTAGTGACCTGGAGAGCAGGTGCAGTGCAGAGTTGTTGTGCCAGCCATGCTGTTTGCTGGACACTCAAGTCCTTGCACGAATTCTCAACAGTCCATGACCCCCTGGCTTCAGAAGCATCCAAATGACAAAGCCTCAAAGTCTCCCTTTGTTATCAGGGAGAGCCCAGGTCTCCAGTTAGGCTTCCAGGTTCACACAGCTTTGGGGGCCATAAGCAAAGAAGGATGATATTGCAATGCAACAAAAAATAACATTCCGTCTCGTCATTCCAGGGCAAAAGAAGACAAAAAAATGGGAGACTTCTTAAATTAAATTCTACTCTATTTAATGGTCTTGAAGACAGAATGTATTAACAGAGAAACATGGTCAGAACGCTGTGTGTCTAGCTTTGTCCTTGGAAGGGCCCTGACAAGAAAGAAGCCAGCTTTGTGAAAAAGCTATTTCATTAAAGTGAAAAATTATGTCATTTACTCTCTGGTTCTTATTCCTTTTAGACATAGGTAACAATTTGCTCTGCTATTGTAAATATGCTGGCATAATTAAACTTGACCAAAAATGTTTTTGGTGTGCATTTGTGAAGTATGATATGTGCACCAGTCTATTTGTTTTTCATGTGAGGCATGCATGCATTCTTCTAGGAAATGAGATAACAATTAATTGACTTCTTCTTTTACATATTATAGATTTATCAAATATAATTTTTGGTGTGAAATGGCCACTTCTTGTGTCTGATTGAAAATTAATGATGAGATCTCTAAAATTTTGCCACTTTATATATAAAAAATATTTTTAAAATATTAAATTCTATTACTTAACCTTGAACAAGTGATCAATGATGGAACCAACTAGCATAATGTGCCTTTTGATATGATGTACTGAGCAGGATATAACATCACTTCTATATTGCTATTTCCAAAGTTCATAACGTGAATCTAATCATGAGAAAATATCAGACAACCACCAAATGAGGGACACTCTAAAAAATGATTGGCCTGTAATCTTTACTAACGTCAAGGTCAAGAAAAACAAATAAAGATTGAGAAACTATTTTAAATTAAAGGAAAGTAAAAAGACAATGACAATCTGTAGTTCTGAGTTGGGTCTTAGAACAGGAAAATAAATAGCTATGAAGGACATTATTGGTACAACTGGCAACATTTGAATAACAGCAGCGAATTAGACAATAGTATTGTATCACCGTTAAATATTCTGGTTTTGATCTGGAATGGATGTGCTCTTTGGAATTACAGAGTAAAGTTCTTGGGGTGAAGGAGTAAATACAAATTTGGAATCTAGAAAACAAACAAACAACAGCAATAACAATGTGGGGAAGGGACAATTCTTTGTTCTCTCCTTATAATTTTTTTATCAATTTGAAATCAAGTTAAAATAAAAAGTAACCAAAACACTGCATTTGAATCATGTTTGCCCATGGAAGGCCAGTTTATACTTTGTGCCCAGGCTGCAGAAATGTGAGAGTGGTTCTGTGAATGAAAAGCCAGGTGGTTATTCAGGGTAGTAGAGGGTAGAAAGGACATTTTATCTATTTAGTCATTTTAGAGGACTTTTAGATGGAGAGAACTTTGCTAGGAGCCAGTACATTAGTTTTTTCCTATGAAGTAATTTATGCAGCAACACCATGTAATGACTCAGATTTCAGGTGTTACACTAATGTGGTTCAACAAGTCCACCATTATAATTTTTAAAGAATCAAGTTCATTTTCTCATGTGTCTCATTTACTTTGATTTTAAGTATTTATCTATCTATCTATCTATCTATTTATTCAAAATTAAGTTTATTGGGGTAACATTGGTTAATACAATTACATGTTTTCAGGTGTACATTATCATTTGACATCTGTATATTCTAACATGTGTTTACCACTCAAAGTCCAATATCCTTCAGCTACCATATATTTGACCTTTTTTATCCACATCACCCTTTCCCGCCCCCTTTACCCTGTCTACCTCCTCCCTCCTGTCCTCACTCCCTACCCTCTGGTAACCACTAATCTATAGTCAATGTTCATGAGTTTCTGCTTCTTTGTCCTGTTGGTTTGTTGCTTTTAAGTTTATATCCTACATATAAGTGGTACAATGCAATTTTCAACTTTTTCTGTCTGGATTATTTCACTCAGCATGATTATCTCGAGGTCCATTTACATTGTCACAAATAGCAGTATTTCATCTCTTCTTAGGACTGAGTAATATTCCACTGTATATATGTACCACAGCTTCTTTAGCCAATCATCTAGCATAAGGACATTTAGGTTGCTTCTATATCCTGGCCACTGTGAATAATGCTGCTATGAACATCGGTGTGCAAATATATTTTTTGAATATGGGTTTCCAAGTCTTTGGGGTAAATACCCAATAGAAGAATTGCTGGATCACATGGTAGATCAATTCTTAGTTTTTTGAGAAACCTTCATACTGTTTTCCATAGGGGCTATACCAATTTGCAGTCCCACCAGCAGTGTATGAGGGTTTCTCTTTCTCCATATCTTCTCCAACATTTGTTATTACTTGTCCTGGTGATTATAGCTATTCTAAAAGGTATGAGATGGTATCTCATTATGGTTTTGACTTGCATTTCCCTGATAGCTAACGATGTTGACATCTTTTCATATATTTGTTGGCCATTTGTATGTCCTCTAAGGAGAAGTGTCTGCTCAGGCCCTCTGCCCATTTTTTGATTAAATCTTTTGTGTTTTTGTTGTTTTTGTTGTTGTTATTGAGTTGAATGAATTCTTTGTATATTTTGGATATTAGGCCCTTATCGGAAGGGTTACTTGCAATTACATTTTCCCATTCAGATGGTAGTCTCTTTACCTTATTGATAATTTCTTTTGCTGAACAAAAACTTTTTATTTTGATGTAGTCCCATTCATTTATTTTAGCTTTTACGTCCCTCGACTTTGAGGTCAAATTCATAAAATCCTTTTTAAGTCCAAAGTCCTTGAGTTTTGTTCCTATGTTTTTTCTATGCATTTTATTGTTTCAGGTCTTATATTCAGGTTCTTAATCCATTTTGAGTTAATTTTGGTGTATGGTGATAGACAATACACTAGTTTCATTCTTTTGCTTTTAGCTTTCCAATTTTCCCAGCACCATTTATTGAAGAGGTTTTCTTTTCTCCACTGTATGTTTTGGGCGTTTTGTTAAAAATATTTTCCCATATAAATATGGGTTTACTTCTGATTCTCAGTTCTGTTCCACTGGCCCATGCGTCTGTTTTTCTGCCAATGCCATGACATTTTGATTACTGTCCCTTTGTAGTGTAATTTGAAGTAGGGCAGAGTGATGACTTCAGCATCGTTCTTTTTCTCAGGATGGCTTTGGCAATTCGGCGTCTTTTGTGCTTCCATACAAATCAGATAATTTTTTGTTCTATTTCTTAAAAAAACGATTGCATTAAATCTGTGTAATGTTTTAAGTAACATGGTCATTTTAACTATGTTGATTCTTCCAATCCAAGAACATGAAATATCTTTCCATTTCTTTGTATCTTCTTCGATTTCTTTTAATAAGGTCTTGTAGTTTTCATTATATAGGTCCTTCATATGTTGCATTAAATTTATTCCTAGGTGTTTTATTCTTTTTGTTGCAATTGCAAAAGGAATTATTTTTCTACTTTTTTTCTGACATTTCATAATTAGAATTAGGAACGCTGATTTTGTATACAGAGACTTTACTGTATCTCCTTATTGTTTCTAGTAATGTTCTTGTAGAGTCTTTAGAGTTTACTACGTAGAATCATGTCATTCACAAATAGTGACACTTCAACTGTTTAGTTTTCTATCTGGATGTTTTTTACATCATTCTCTTGTCTGATTGTAGTTGCTAAGACCTCCAATGTTGAATAACAGTGGCAATAGTGGACAGCTTTGTCTTGTTCCTGAGCTTAGAAAGAAGGTTTTTAGTTTTTCACCATTAAGTATAATGTTGATTGAGGGTTTGTCATATATGGCCTTTATTATGTTAAGATACTTTATACCAATTTTGTAAAGTGTTGTGATCATAAATGGATGTTGTATCTTGTCAAAGGCTTTTTCTGCATCTATTGATGTTATCATATAATTCTTATTTTTTAATTTGTTTATGTGGTATATCACATTAATTGATTTGCATATGTTGACCCATTCCTGTGCCCTTGGAATGAAGCCCACTTGATCACGGCATATAATCTTTTTAATATGTTGCTGTATTCGGTTTGCTAGGATCTTATTTAGGAGTTTTGCATCTGTGTTCATGAGAGATGTTAGTCTGTAGTTTTTCTTTTTCTTTTTTTTTTTATTATTCTTACCAGGTTTTGGTATCAGAGTAATATTAGGCTCATAAAATGTGTTGGAAAGTATTGCCTCCTCTTAGATTTTTTGGAAGAGTTTGAAGAAAATAGGTATGAAATCTTCTTTGAATGTGTGGTAGAATGCACTGGTGAAGCCATCTGGTCTCAAACTTTTACTCTTTGGTGAGTTTTTGATGATTGTTTCAATTTCCATTGTGCTGATCAGTCTATTCATATTTTCCAGTTCTTCTTGATTCAGTTAGGAAGTTCATATTTTTCTAAGTATCGGTCCATTTCTTCTAGGTTATTAAATTTGGTGTTATATACTCTTTCCTAGTATTCTTGTGTGATACTTTGTATTTCTGCGAAGTCAGTCATAATTTCCCCTCTTTCATCCCTGATTTTGTTTATTTGCATTCTTTCTCTTTTTTCTTTAGTGAGTCTAACCAGGGGTTTGTCAATTTTATCAACCTTCTCAAAGAACCAGCTGTTTGTTGCATTAGTTTCTTTTTATTGATTTTTTTGTTTGTTTTCAATTTTATTTATTTATGATTATTTTTTTTCCATCTACTGACTTTAGGCTTCATTTGTTCTTCCTTTTCTATAGTGTTTTTTTAAGATGAAGTATTAGATTGTTTATTTGAACTCATTCTTGTTTTTTGAGGTAGGACTGTAATGATATGAAATTTCCTCTTATGACTGCTTTTGCCATGTCCCAAATGTTTTGATATGTTGTACTATCATTAACATTTGTTTCTATGTATCTCTTGATCTCTCTTTTTATTTCTTCTCTGACCTAGTCATTCTTCAGTAGCATGTTGTTTCATCTCTATTTGTGGTT
Source organism: Macroglossus sobrinus (assembly GCA_004027375.1). Classification (NCBI taxonomy): domain Eukaryota; kingdom Metazoa; phylum Chordata; class Mammalia; order Chiroptera; family Pteropodidae; genus Macroglossus; species Macroglossus sobrinus. The sequence goes on along the minus strand of PVKZ01003672.1, from coordinate 358 downwards.
CTTCCTAATTTCTTTTTGCAGTTAATCTCTAGTTTCAAAGCATTAAGGTCAGAGATTATGGTTGGTATGATTTCAACCCTCTTATATGTGTTGAGGCTATTTCTGTGTCCCAGTGTGTGATTGAATCTTGAGAATGTTTCATGTGCACGAGAGAAGAAAGTATAAGCAACTGTTTTGGCATAGAAGGCTCTGTATATGTCAGTTATGTCCAGTAGATCTAATGTGTCATTTGAGGATGTTCTTTCCTTATTGATTTTCTGTTTGTATGATCTGTCCATATCTGACTGTGGGGAATTTAGGTCCCCTATTATGATAGTGTATTGTCTGATTCTCCCTTTAGTTTTGTTAGTAATTGTTC